>BJFM01002158.1:0-26511 GCA_016586285.1 Arothron firmamentum | reverse complement strand
TATATATATATATAAAGTAGAAATTTCAATTTGTAGGAGAAAAAAGAAAAACAAGTAAGTAGTGCTTGAATTCATTTTGTGTTGTCATGTTCCCCAGGTATTCTCACCTTCATAACACTGGAAACGTTATGCTGCATTTGAGCTTCTGAGCTCAGCTCAGCCATGCTCTTCACCTTCAGGAGGATCTTGTATACCCTGTCTTGCATGGCGCCCTGCTCTGACTTTAGAACAACAAGCTGCCTCTGCAGATCTCTGACTGCCTGCCACAGTTTGTCTCCATTAACTCTAAGCATCTGCACGTCTTTCCTCACCTGAAAAGTTACAGCACATGAATATAATCATTCCATGACACGGATACTAAGTGCAGCTATTCCATCATAACTGATTGCTCAATAGTTGTATTTAATTAACCACTGCTATTATTCTTTTCACCACACGGTGAAAATGGCAATGTATATTAATGAATTAATCATTAATCCACAAAATATATTTGACATTTCTGATTATTCCTATTACTCTAGAAATAATAGAGTACCTTTAATTTTAATTGAAGAGAATATATATACCAACACAAGGATTACCACAAATATTCGATAACTCAAGCGCATATCAAAGAGGCACATGTTACACATTTGTTAAATGTGTGACGTTACATTTACACATTTGACTGAAAAAGAAAAAAAAAAAGACACAGACTTTCCCTCACCTGTCTGTGAGCCCGTGCTGTCTGTATACTGTGCTCACGAAGGCTCTCCAGGTTCATCGTGACCAGGTCCAGCTCTTTTACCATCTGCTGTTCCTCACGCTCCATCTCCCTGGTGTTCTCTTCCACCCTCTGCAGCATGTGAGCCAGGCTCAGGGAAAGCGTTCTCAGGTGGGAAGCAGGGACCTCGCCTGGATCCTGTGATGAGGATGGGTCCCCTGGTGAAGAGGCACAGTGGGCCACACACCCTGCAGACATCAAAAGGGACAGCTGCAATGCACAGCTGATGCTCATAGTCCACAATTTTACCATTTTTTTTAAACAATTGCTTTCTTGCAGTCAACTAGATCTATAGAACATCAGAAAATGGGTCAGAATCAGTCCAGAATCAGATTTGATAGAAAGTGGAGTTTGAGAAATAGATTGAAAAGGCAGCACTGTGCAGATCCTACTTAAGCGTCTTGAATAATAGTTGAAGCAAGTCTGGTCTGGAGCCACTGGTGTATAGGGAGGGGCAAGCAACGCAATGGGGGCTGGGGGGGGTTAGTTCCAAATAACCCCAAGTTTTGCATGCTCTTGAAGCCTGCAGACTGCCGGGAGAGCTGCTCCAACTAGACTTTTGATAAGCCCCGATGGGAGTTTCTTTGAGCGTTACTGATTTATTTGCACCCTCGATAGTTTATTTAACAGAATTTTTCACGGCCTTCACAGAACTCATATTGCGGAATAGCAGTTCGGAGCAAATTGTATTGTGATTTTTTTTTTTTTAAATCTTTTTTTGCCAAAAAAAAATAGAATATTGGTGAGCATGTGTGCAAGGTAACAGTCGGGCTGTCACATTATGATTTTGAAGTTTGTAGTGTTAAAAAAGTCACAGACACCCCAGACATCTCATGGAAGTGTTCCACAGAATTGCAGGTATCAGTTTAATCAATAAATGGATTGATATCTGAAAGCAACAGCAGCCAATTACGTAGAACTCCTTCTACTTACAAGAAAAATCAGTGTGTCAAATTGTGTCTGTGATTAACAGATGGCAGTTAGTGAACCAACACTAGGTGGCGCTGGATCACCTCAGCCTTTTTTCTGTTGGCTATAATGGAGGTATAGTCTAAAAACCACTGAAACTCAGGCGTCATAGGTCGCACACTAATAAAACACACTATACACCGAAACGTGCGGCTGGGCCAAACGGACTTGCATTGGTGCCTTTAGCTTATTAGCTATTATGGTGTCCGAAAAATCCCCAAAACACTGACAAAGTTTCGCATTCTCACACCAAGGCCCCCAATCTACTAAACTTTTCTATTCAGAAAGCAAAAATTTGGAGAAATGCCTGTATAACAGCGTTAGCCTTCCATATAGACCAGGGTATTAAGTTAAAAGTCACTGAAGTCCAATTATTAAAATTTTCTTTAAGTAAAAGGTCCAAAACGAAGTTCTTTTACCATCTATAAAAGTAGCCCAGGCAAATAAATTTAGGGCCTTTATTTTAGAGGAAAGAAAACAAAAACCTCAAAATTAAATAAATAAAAAAGTGCAAACAGAGCAGAATAATCCTTTATTTTGTTTCTTAAATTAAAGCGGTCCCAGACCAAAAAATCGCAGGCCTACTGTTCAAGTAAAAATGTCAACATTTACAGAAAACAGTAAATTAAAGGTGGCTCTTATTGGACAAAACAAGTGCATACACAGCATTGACTAACCATTTTTCTGTTGCTTTTTTGTTATTATTTTGGCAACCCTGCATTCAGGTTCGAACACCAAGTTTTGGAAACTCTCTTTTTGAAACGGACCGCTGCAGCTTTCGGAACCCGAAAACCCCGAGTTTCCCTTAAATCACAGCGAATTAACTCAGACTTTTCGTTAAACCGCTTTCTGAAATGGTCCCCAGGTCGGTTTGCCATGGTTTACTGTGGAGACCAAAGCTTTATGTGAGAGGGGCCACACCTGACACAAACACACACAGAGAAATAAGTCAAGAGAAATCCCGAGATGTAATATAATACCTGGTAGAGTTGTAAACGTGTGTATCCTCAAGAGATAAATGTTACCTTTTAATAATTCCATTTAATTCTCATAAATTACAAATTTTGTGATAAAATAACTGGACATAGGTCAGTAAAGCTCAATCAACCATATTGTCACCACCAAAACTTCACAAGATTCTTAAGATGTCACAAATCTTTCCTAGAAGACAGAGTAGGGAGTTTGCTGTTGTTGTGTGGGTCTCTGGTTTGACGTTTTGGAAGAGAAAATGAATATCATATTGTGAGGGAAAACTGCAGTGCTGCGGTATTCCCTACCAGCGCTTCTGGAACTGCTGATAAAGTATTCTGCTTTGAGGAAAGGAATTCAGCAAATGCTTTCAAGGCCACATTGATGGGTCAGTGTGTTCGTGTTCTGCCGTGTGCATTTTGTTTCTGGTCAGGTGCAGAGCTCAGAGAAATGCTGAACAGTTAATCCCAGAAGTATATTCACAGTGCCTAAATTGGACAGAGATGACGAGAATGACTCGTTTAAAGTTCTCACTAAAAATGGAAGGTCATGCTAAAGTCAGTCAAACTGAAAGAAATACTGCAATGTGTGGCATGTTTACGTATCATCATGCACACAATCTGCAGTCATTCTTATACACCTTGATGTGTTCATAGCTAATAATAAAAACAAGAACTAATAAACAACTTTAAATTTGTGTTATTCATTGTAAAATATAGTTATTCTTCATAGCAACAAACAAAATAATACAGTTTAAAAATATAAGGATACATCGACCCTGGTAATTTTATTCCTGGGAATACCGAAACTTTGCAACAGGACAGACATCTAAATTGATTTGATGTTTTATCAGAAAAAAGTTCTATTAAGTTTGCGTGACTAGTCCGCACGCACGCACGCATGCACACACGCATGCACACACACACACACACACACACACACACGCACACACACACACACACACACTTTCGATCTAAATCTTATTTAGAAAGTAAATCCAGATCTGAATCAAAAAGTAATAATTAAAATAAAAAGCCCAAAAACATCTGGGAAAAAAAACCCAGCACCAGATTGTAATGTGTGTAACATTTTGTGTTTGTTTGAGCCACGAAAGGCATTTTTATGTTCTACACTGTTTTTTTTGTTGTTGTTTTTTTTGCAATTTTTCTTGATTTTATTTTTACAGGGGGAGAAAGTTCACACTTTCAGAAGATTAAAAGACTGCCTTTCGCAATGAAATATTATTGAAATAGTTAAAAAAAAACATAGTTGAAAAGTCAGATGTTATTCAATTTGGAAGGCATATTCATTATAATGTTGCCTGAGGACGAAAAAGCGCCAGTTCTGAGATTTTTTAAGTTTATTGGCGTGCAATTATACTATAAAAAGGTGAACAGTTGTTTAGCATAACTGATTTTCTGTTTTCGATTTTGACGGGAATGGGGACCTAGTGCTGCAAGTAAATGACTGCAGGGAAACATCTGACCTTTTCTCTTGTGCCTTCTGAAGCGACATCAGTTTGATCAAAAGCACCGGCTCAGGTCAGCAGGAAAAAGAGACTTGTCATCACACAACAACAGATCACTTACAAGTCTTCAACTGAGACACTGATGTTGTCCAACAGGGTTTCAAGTCATCATGGGTGTTTATGGCCCTCTAGTGGTTTGTTAAAGAAATACAACCACACATGGTCAGTAATGTACCACGCTGTGCTAAACATGCACAGGCATAAAAGTGAGTCAACTGTTGCATTAATGTCTTTTTGTTTTATTCTACTTAGTTTCTTGGTGATTTGTTGATCTGATGGTACATCAACTAAATGGAATAGGAATTGTCTGTCCCATCCCCTCTCCCCCGATTAATTGAAAGCAGCTATCTGGAAGACCTCACATCTCAAATGTTTGTCGAACACATCAACAAAGAAATGGACATAAAATCACATTAAATGACAGAAACAACGAATGTTACTAGAATTATCGTATTTCGACCATTTTCTTATTGTTGGTGATCTGATTATCCAGCTGTGCTTTTAAACCAGACATTTGGCCTTAGACATTATGTCTCTGTTCGATTTTTTTTTTTTTTTTTTAACCTCAACGGGGGTTTTCCTGGCTCCACGCATGAAAAGGGACACACACTAGACCCGTTCCATGCTTTGCACGTAGTTGCCGCGTTGTCAGTGGACGTCAGTTCCCTTCATTGATGAAATCACCTCTGTGCAGCTGTTTTGAAGCCAGTTTATCCGCAAGCGTATACGGAAACAAAACAGAAACCAGGAAAAAAAAGTGAACCAAAATAAAAGCATCAAACTGGAAACGGTAATTTTGAATGTTACAGCCATTTAAGAGTTTGTCAGAGATTAAAGTCTTTGAATATGAAAAATGCACACTTTTTTCTAACTAATAACATACACCTAAGTTAGACTAATATTGGTACACTTAGAGCCGTCAATATTTGTGCTTTGTGCTTTTAATTTTGAAGAGCAGCGTTTTCATGTGACGTCCACAGCCGCGTTCACGTTTCGTCCAATATAAAATAATCCACTAGACGGCAGTGAGGTTTTAAATACGTTTGAAATTGAAGCTTCAAGTTTTGTACCACAGAGATCGATATCAACAGCTCGCTTTCTTAATTTTAGCGTGATTTTGTATCAAATCAGAAATATTTAAAGCTTCAAACGCAGCAAGGTTTTCATAACAATTTGGCATTTTTTTTGATGTTTCAAAAATTAAATAAAAAAGAATATAATAAAAAACAACACAAAACAAAACAAAACAATAAAGCATTTTCTTTTTTTAAGTTTTTAGAGAAGTTAACATCTTTAATTGTTCATTCTTGTTCAATGTAACTTCAGTTTTAGGTCCATTTCTTCATATGACAAGGACTTTTTTTTTTGTTGTTGTTGTTTTTAACATCTGAGGTTTCCACACTTATATAGAGTTTAAAATTGTGTGTTACATTATATTATTCAATATAAAGACAAGAAGAAACATTGAATACATGATAAAGTTTGAAGAAAATAATTTTACAGTAATGTGATATACAATAATAATAATTAAGAACTTCTGACAAACTTCTGATCAGAAAGTTTTTCCCTATTATTATATCAGCTCACATTTCTGGTTTAAACATCCAAAGGCTTTATTTATTTATTTTCAGTATATAGTTACTATGATAAAATTCCACTGCACTTTTAGCACCAATAGTAACCATTTGTTTTAAATTGCCAAACTTTTTCTGATAAGAGATATAGTTGACCAATAAACCAGTCATAGAACCATGTAAAACTACATGATAAAACCGAGCCTATGGTCTTTGTGGGTCATTTAAGGTGTGGTTTGGGGTGAGTTTGCATGTTATCCATCTGTTTGGTTTTAGTGAAACTTATTTCTTTTTGCCTGAACAGCCGCCTCCCTGATTGACCCCATTTCTTGTCCGCTATGTATTCAATTCTGTGATTAATGGAAGACGACTTCAGGGGTCACGGATCCGATGGTCCATTAAAGCTATGTGGTGACTTTGTGTCTCTCTCTGTAGAGTGTTGGACTGTGGGGGAGGCAGTCAGCATTCAGGGGTGTTTTTCCAAGGTCCACCTTTAAACAAAAAGTGGGACCGGAGGGTCAGAACTCCTCCAGGATCACGTCCGTGTATTAAGCAATATTTCTAACTTGATCACAAACTGGGCTCACCATATTGAATTATAATGGTCGATTGATCAATAGGCCCACTGATTTCTTAAAAAAAATCATTTGGCACAATATTGCCTCATAGGCAGTTGAGTGACTTATTAATGGATCATTGTGGTTTAGGACAAAAAATATGCATAAACATTGTGAATTTATGGGTGGATAGTTGGATCGATTTTGCATCTGGAGTGTTGTCACAGACCAAGATCAATGAGCGTCCACTGACTGGACACGTGACTGCATGAGTGTGAGGGCAGGGTATGATCAATCACTCTTGGGGCAACAGCTCACTGACACCACTACTCTGACCTTGGACACTCACCATTAATTAAACTCCGTTGAGCTCTTCATCATTCGTTGCCCCGGTCAGGAGTGTTTAGCCTGCTTGTCTCTGTCTGGTTGGACAACATCCAACATCCCTCCTCTAAGACCAGAACACTTGCATTTAAGTAATAAGTTTAGTTAAGACTTATACAAAGTTCTTTAGCCCGTAAATGCAATAATGGGCTCTTTTTTTTTTTTTGGTGCCCATTAAAGAATACATTGGAAGGACAAACAGTCAATGAATAACATTTTTTAGTCTGATTATTTTGAAAATCATTCACATTTTTTTACCCCCAAATATGTGTCAAAAAGGATTTTCTGTTAGGACTGGTTGTGTGTGGAGCCCAGAAGCAAAGTCCACAGCAGTTTTGAACCAAAAACAACCCTTTATTGGGTGGATGTAGAAAAGGATGAACTAAAAGTGAAGGAGGAGGAGGAGGAAGGAAAAAAATGACAAACACAGGTGAGGAGTAATCCGGCAGTCTTCGCAGGGAAATAACTTCTGTGGAATGTTCAGACAGTCAACTGACAGAGTCCTCTCAGTGGGAGATGTGGTGTGCCTTAGAAAAAAGGAGAAAACAGCCATGAGAAAGAGGTAAGTCCAGAGTTTTATGGAATCCAAAAAGCGACTGTATCCAAGTTACCACGCCGGCGACGAAACAATCAGATGCCGTGGAACAGGTGCTGAGGCCTTAATTGGTCCACCTGATGAAGATCACCACTAAGTGCGTCTGTCCCCGGCGAATACCTGGCTACCACGTTCCCTGGTGGACAAAAAAGGAAAAACAACACAAAAAACCCCAGGGCTACTGCAGAGCCCTGACAATACCCCTATTCAATGAACGCCTCCAGGCATCCTACCTGGCTTCTCTGGGTGGTCCCGGTAGAAGTTGCGGAGCAGATCCTGCTTCAGAATGTGGCGATGGGGTATCTGTCGACAGACGTCCAGATGTCCAGAATGCGCTTTGGACTTAGAAGGCCGGTGGGGGAGTGGACGCTGGAGGTGCACTGCCACCGCATTTACCATCTCCTCCACCTCGAAGGGACCCACGAACTGTGGTGGCAGCTTTGCCTTGACCTGGAGCGGGAGATCCTTGGAAGGCAACCAAACTTTCTGACCTGTACGGTATGATGGAGCAGGAACTCGGTGACAGTTTGCCTGCCTCTGTGACTGCTGTGCGTCAGGGCGGAGCAGACCTGCCTCCACACACTCCTGCAGCGGCGCAAGCTTGCCCGCACGGATGGGACCACCACCTAGTCCTCCTGAAAATCAAAGAGAGGAGGCTGATAGCCCAGGGACGCCATGAAAGGAGACATACCAGAAGCAGCCGAGACCAGCGAGTTGTGCGCATATTCGACCCAAGGCAGGACCAAGCTCCAGGAGACTGGGTTTGCTCTTTCAGACTGTGGGTGGTAGCCTGATGAGAGACTCACTGCCACCCAGAGTGCAGCGCAGAAGGATCTCCAGACCTGGGAGGTGAACTGTGGGCCCCTGGCTGACATTATGTCGCACGGTCCCGTGCAACCAAAAGATGTGGACAACCAGGAGTGCTACCGTCTCCCGTGGGCCACTCCCTGGAGCGCATGCTGTAAGTCTCTGCCCAGGCCATTGCTCTTCTTCGCAACAATCTGATCAGGTAATTAATCTTGTCCTCGCCGGACCCTAACATATTATTTATAGCATATATGTATAGCATATATATCCATACTGTATATTTATAGCAGATATGAAAGGCATATATCCCCTATCCCCTGATTTAAGGACGCTGCCAGCTGGTCCACGTTGCTGGATGTTCCTACCTCACCTGCAGAGTGGTATCAGACCTTACAGAAACTGAATGTTCCAGTGTCCTGAATTGCGTCTTGTGAGTGTTTTTTCCCCACTTCCAAGGTCGCCATGTTCCCAGTGAAGAGTCTCAGTTCTGGTCTTTGGACACTCTGCGGTGACGCCTCCCTGTGAAGAGTTTTTGGTTTTCAAGTTTTATGATCATGGTTTTTTTCCTACTTTGGAGTGCCTTGTGTTTTTCCCCTGTGACTGTTCACCCAATTAAAGGGTTGTTGAGCTGCAGTCTTGTATCTGCGTTTGGGTCCTAACACACACTGTTCCTTAACGCAGACACTCTCTCATGGTGTAACATCTGCTCTTGGCAATTAATTTTGGTAATACTCAACAGTAAAATGCCAATAATGAACAAATTATTTTTACTTCTTCACAATTTTTTTTTAGCCCCTTTTAACACCGATTTTGCAGAGTGTGCAAATGTTAATGTAAAACACAGCAACCAAACTGTCAGAAAATGAATGCCATTTATTTTTACGATCAATATTCAATTAAATTAAACTTTATTTATACATTGCAATCAAATTTGTCTTGAAGTGCTTCACAGAAACCATGGGCCTGACCCCACCCCCTCCCCCATGAGCAACAGTGGCAATCACCTACAGACAGTGTGTTAAGCCTCCCATACACTAGAAGACTTAATAAAACTGATAAAACTTTTAAAAGACTGTCATGGGACACCCTCTCACATCTAAAGACTTTAATAAGACTTTTTAGTCACAGACAAGGCACTTACAAAACTCTGCATAAACTGGGGGTCACTATAACTACAAGACTACAACTGGATTCTCTTGAGATTATTTCCCATCATTTCCAAAAACCACTTTTGAGCAGAGAAAAATGGAGGAGGAAAAGATGCAGCTTTTGGCAGTAGCCACCACTTTGTGCACAGACATTTGTTTTTTTTTTTTTTTTAAAAAAACATAGTCTAAAAAGAAGAGAAGACACTGGAGAATGTGGACACGGCCCTGGTTGAGAGAATGGGCTCGACAAATTCTTCTTTTTGAACAGCCCACATAAACCTCCATAATTTCAGTATCTTTGCCATGTTTGCTACTTCCTGCTTGGTGCTGAGAGTGCACCCATTGGTTGTCTGTAAAGATGATGTCATGTTTCCGACGCAACATGACTGAAGACTTACGAGAATATCAAACATGGTTAATATTCAGTAATGCCAAGACGGGTTGTACAGCTACCTTACACCTAATGATGGAGATCACAAGAGTGCGCATCAACTTCAGCATGACGCTAAAGATTTTATTCCGACTTTGGAATTTTGTCTGTGATTTTGAAATCGCGTGAAAGGTCGGTAGGTGTAAGGCCGGCATAAATCACGCTGCAGCCATGGGATGATTGGGTCAGGTCATCTGTCCATATGGCATGATTGCTTCCGCTTGTGCCACTTAAAGGAAGGACAGTGTGAATTGTTTGATTATTTCATGGTTTGGCCCTTTTTTTTTTCAGCTGAGTCACTTTTACACCACCAAAACTTAAAAATTTTATTATTACAGGCCTCATTGGCATTTTTAAGAGTAATTCCATCTGTGCTGTTGTTAATAAAACTTTGATGAAATTCTTTCATCTCAGTCATGTGACACATTAGCAAACAAAGCTCTTTGTATTGTTGGCGGGGTTTTTCAGTCTTATCTCGATGGAAGAACTCAGAAGGCACCTGCATGCGTGTTCGTGTCAAAAAGTGACGCAGAGCACCAGAGGTTGTCGTTTCTCAAAAATGTTGGCCAGAATTCATTGGAGAAAAATACATCCAAATGGAATCAGAAGAATAAAAAGTACAATGTTAAAATGTAATGGCAAATCTGAATTCAAAAGATTGGTCAACTAGAGCAGAGTTCGCCGCCTTCAGTCTCCAGAAGAGCCGCCAAACGCTCAGCCGAGACAGTGGCTCCTCTACGAACTTGGGATGGCGCACTCTCTCTCTCGCCGGCTGCTGACAGCCTGCTTTTGTACTCCTGAGAGATTTGCCGCATTACAAAGCTTACAGTCAGGTTCGCTCTATACTGTCCCGAAATAAACAGAGCCTGTTGTCCCATCCCTCAAGGACATGGAGCACGGAGGCTCCAGATAACGTACGACTCAAGCTGACCTGTACAAGAAACAGAGGCCTAACATATCTGTACACCATGCATTGTTGTTCAAGCTTTGTGTGGACCGTCAGCTCTTTCAGGTGATGTTTAACGCACATAATGGACACATTATTGTTGAGATCTCAGCAGAAATTGTTGCTTCGCATAATGACTCAAAATTTATCTCTACATTGGCTTTCTATGAATTTTCCATTGTACCCATATGCTTTCATTCAGAGGGTAAAACAGGCTGAAATCTACCCTTAATGGAGCCTGCGTGACAGTAAACTGGCCATGGAAGGACATTCTGCTGCTTATAATAATAAGAAATAAAGAGATCTGCAAAGAGTTCAGATGGTAAAATCAATAAGAAACGAAAATATTACCTTACACACACACACACGCACACACACGCACACACACGCGCACACACACGCACACACACTGAAGGGAAACGTCACCGTCTCCTCAGGCATTCATTTTAATGATGAGCCAGGCCTTAATATCCAAATTAATAATTGTGAGATTTATTCCCAAAGGAGCAAAATTATTTGAAATACAGAGCTCTGGATTAGACCTGTTTCCCTGATCAACACCAGTGTGTGTCAGTCCACAAGGTCTAATGACCCCTTTTTTTCTCTGTGCCAGTCTTTTACACAAACATCCAGATAGTATGAAGGTGGATCTCCTGCTTCAGTCCATGTGATTGGAGGATGTCAGTGCCCCCCCTCATAATCTGACTCCAGTTCTCCCCGTGCGGCCTGACTCCCCCAGTCATCATGCCTGCCAGGTCCCCTGGAATGTCACACAGATAGACATTTTCCTGCAGACCCTAATCCTTTAATTACTCACTATATGCCTTATGGTAAAGTTTTAACCCGATCGTAAGAATCACCCCGTCCATGAGCTATGTTTTGAGTCCGTATTACTGTTGTCCTGTTTGTACAATCATTAATGTTTAAGTACATTTTTAGTCATTATTCCTGTGTAACCCTTCTGATTATAGGTTCAAAGCATGTTAACACAATCCTAATCTATTAAATGAACATAAAAAGAATTATATAAAGAAATATAAAAAAGAAGTATAAAAACCCTGAAAAATAAGTATAAAATCCCAACAGTCCCCCCTTTTGATCTGTAATAAAAGATCAACATCACAAAAGTTAGAAAATAATGCCATATGTTAGGCCAATATCATCCTCCAGGTCTGGTGGAGCCAACAAGTTGCACAAAATGGTAGAACAACATAAAAAATACATGATTGCCAAGATCCTCGAGCGAATGTCCTCACTCCTCTTCTATCTTCTGTGCCAGTGAGGCGTTCCCCATTGAGGGGGGACCACTACCCCTTTATTAGGTCCCCTCCACTCTTACTACTGCATATGCTGCCTGTAACCCTCTTTTTGGGTGCCTAAAGCAACATCCATCTGTGAACAGGTCTCCTGTACCTGTACCATTGCTTCACTTCCTAAATCTTCTCTTAACCTACTTTTTTTCTGTCTTTTCCTCACAACAATGGTCTTTCCCCCAGCGAGTCAGCCATGTTATACCCTCGTGTGTATGTAATATGTGATCATGTGAGGATATTCAAAATTCTTGTTTGTCTAAAAGAGGTAAGTGAGAATGCTGCAAATGTTACAAAAGCTACTGTACTGTGTGATGTTAGAACCACCAAAGGGTGGTTTAACACAACATGTCCTGTTTTCTGGAGTAGTTTAGCTAAAGCTGCTGCATATCTGGTGCATGGTGAGGTTTTCTGTTCTTGTGGGTCTAAAATAATGCTTGCATACATTAAAACCTTCCTATCTCCCCCTTGTTTCTGAAAGAGGACTGCGCAAGCAGTAGTACCTCTTTCTAAAACATCTAAATAAAAAGGTTTAGCATAATCCGATATTGCCAGAGCAGTAGCTCCTGACAAATGTTTCCTTAATTGTTTCACTAAGTTCTATCTGTTTAGTTATCCATATTTTTGACCACCTGCAGCAGAGTGTGACACAGTTCCTCCCGAGCCTGCTCAGTGGGAGATGTTTCCATCTCCAATATTCCCCTTTTTAACAGTGACCACTGGCGCTTGGAGCTGTGGTGTCCCGTTTCGGTTATATGGGGATGGATGTTTGTTTATTTGTGGTGGTGTAAAATTCAGGTATGGTTGTAACTGTGTCTGTATATCCTTATCTGGTGATTCTCCTGACTAATTTTTCTGGCTTCGCTGGGGTGTCAACCAGCTCATTCACTTCTCCTATGTTCCCCTCATCTGACCTCCTGCCCTCAACACACGCACATACGACCCAGCAGGCCTACGCTCTGCATTCCTCCAAGTCATTCAACCTCCTCTGTAACCTCTTTCTCCCCAAAATAATCTCCTGTTTTAGCTGCATCTGTATCACTGCTTTTTCTCCCAACATTTCTTTTGCAATCCTGTGAAATTCTACCCTTTATTAGTTATGCTCCTTAAAATAACCCTGATCCTTATAATGATCAAACCATTTACTAACATTGTCTCGATCTCGAGCCTGCAAATGCACGGGCATTTGCATCAGCATTCTGGCCAGTGTCAACATCCAATAACGGCTCACACTCAGCGGCCCCTCCCTGTCTCTGTTTCATGTTTCCTCTTACTGTCCGCCATTGTTAAATTTATTTCTCAGTTTCTACCACAATTACACCAATTCTCTCCTTCACTTCACCACCAATAAACTTTTAGTTTAAATTAACCCGTGATTAATTGTTGGTATTATTTATTTATTTATTTATTTTTATTTATTTTTATTTTATTATTTTATTATTTTATTACTGGTCTGGGGCCTAAGTTAACCCGCGATTAATTTCTTTGTAATTTTTATTATTTTATTACTCGTCCGGGGTCTAAATCACGGGATAATTTAGACCTAATCCGGGGCCTAAATTATCCCGTGATTAATTTTTTTTTGGTAATTTTTACTATTCTTTGACTGGTCTGGGGCCTAAATTAACCTGTGACCTAATCCGGGGCCTAAATTATCCCGCGATTATTTTTTTTTTGTAATTTTTACTATTTTATTACCGGTCTGGGGCCTAAATTAACCCGCAGCCTAATCCAGGGCCTAAATTATCCCGCGATTAATTTTTTGGGGGTAATTTTTATAATTTTATTACTGGTCCTGGGCCTAAATTAACCTGCGACCTAATCTGGGGCCCAAATTTTCCCGTGATTAATTTCTTTTTTTGTAATTTTTACTATTACTGGTCCGGGGCCTAAGTTAACCCACGACCTAATTTTGTCCAGGACTCAAACCTGCGACAACAAAAATCCAAATAATTTTGCTCGATGAATATATCTCTTTTCTCTTTACTTTTTATCCCACAATTTAACAGGAGTTTGCAACAAGATGAGGAAATGCGCTACATTTTAGCACTTTCCAATTCACTATGCATCTTTGATTTAACAGGTGGTGCTTACCTGATTATTGTAGGCGCGCCTGGATTTCCTCGACTGATCACTCTGTCCTGATCCCAGCCAAGCGCCTGACCATCACCATCACGTCGGGGACACCAGCTGAAGGGAAACGTCACTGTCTCCTCAAGCATTCATTTTAATGATGAGCCATATTCTGGTTTCATTTTCAAATTGAAATGTTAAAACTGACATTTGACGCATAAAAGGTAGGTCAGAATATTGGGGTGTCACCAAATATCCGGGCTCTGGATTGATTTCTATATCATTTTGTGTTTACTGGACTAAGTAGAGATCACTGAAAAGCTTCCCTACACCTGTGCAGCATGACTGGCGGACATTTTTACTAGCACAAGGCTGACACCTGAAACCATACTGTGGTCACTACTGTGATTTATGACCAGATTACAAAAATCTTTAGATCGAATGGTCGTGGTGTTTTCAGATACTTTTTATTTAGCACTTTCAATTTAAGGAAAAAAACAAAACAAACTGACATCAAAGTGTCAGAGCAAACAAACACTCACACACAAAAAAACAAACAAAAAAGTGGGGTTTCTTTTAATAATATGACTTAATCAAACGTCTGTAGTCTTCAGTCATAAATGAACAGCATCCTCCATTGCCCTAATAAAGGCAGTCCATTTCTCCCAAATTGTGGAAAAGGTTCCTACTTCGAATCTAAGAAAGAAGGTAATTTTTTCCATTAGCCACATTTCCTTCACTATGTCCATCCATTGTTTAAGGCTTGGGGACTCAGTTTATACCAGCATTTTGTTATATATATATATATATATAATTGTGGAAGCTGTGTGTGTGTCACACATACTTGATATGTATGAAGAGATATATAAAGAGAACTATGGTTTAGGGTTTTTTCTATTGCTGTTAAATACTACCAAAAATTTTTAAAATCATTTTAAACACAGAAGGTTTGCTAACCTTTTAATTTTTCACTATTGAAATACATGTTACGGCCTCATAATCACGTGGTCGTATGTGATTTCATTTTCAGCATCGTGTTGGGAGCCGCACAGCACGGACGCAGCCAGTATAAATTGCTGGACGGCAGAAATCAGTCCGGATGGACGGACGGACAGGGACGCACGAACTTGGTGTAAACCCGCCTTTAATGATTACTCACCCCGTAAAATACAGTACTTTAAATGAAAAAAAAAATCCGTGAAACAGTGAGACCGCAGAAAGTGAACTGAGATATGGCAAGGGACCACTGTGCAAAGATAATTAATAAACAATAAATAGTTGATAAAATGGGACGAAAAACTAATAATAAATAACTGTGTGGATAATCCTGCTGTAGAAATTCATGAATATTAAGATGATCTTTGTTAAAAATGTAAGTTGAATGGAGAGGTAGTTATGTGGTATAATTTGAGCATAGACGCTTTATTTCGAAATGCTGTAACTTCCGCAATATTCTCTTTCTTGTTTCCTTTGCAACGTAGTTAAAAACTTAGAGCAGAGAAGAACAGCGATTTGGAGAGGCGAGTGAACATGTTCATTCCTAACATTAGTGACGTGTTAATGATTAGTAGCACTCATGCCTTAGTAGTTTATGCATTCTTTTGAAGCAATACTTGTTGAAATACAAATGTAAGTGCATTCATCTTAAAGGAGACAGTTTAAACGTGTAATAATTGAAAGTGGCATGTTTATGCACAAAACGCATGAGTTGCAATGTAAAGTGTTATCCAAATGCTTTGAGATGATGAGATGAAGATGAGATCTATTTCATTCTTTGCAACTCTAAGTCCAACAGTTGTGAACAGAGGCATTCTAAATACTATGCTAAGCTTTGTGTAGTTATGGTTTACTGGATAGTAGCAATTACTGTTCAGCATGATTTCAAAAAGTGTATGAGCGTTCTGCAAATACTTTTGTGTTGAATTTATTGCCCAGAAAAGAGATAATGTTGCACAACTGATGAACAAAAGAGTGAGAACACATGATAGAAAAGTAAGTTTGAATGTGAAATAGATCTACAAAGAGAAGTGTACAGAGGTAACTTTAATTATAAATACAGGTCAAGTTTTTGAGTTGGATTTGGAATTCCATGAAGATCCTGCGATCTCAATAGATGGCAAGCCTCCCAGCTTGATCTCCAAGCCATTGAATCCTGTCCACTGAAGTGCCATTGTGCCATCTGCTGTGGTAGGGTTGTACCAGTCACCCAACTGGTTGCCCTAGACACTTGACCCTGACTTGACTTACTTCACGCTGACTAAACACTTAACACCAGAACTTGAAATAACTGAACTTTGCAAACTAAAAGAAAACCAGCTGAACAACACATTAGAGGACAATTTTCTTTATTTTCTCTTTTCATTTAAAGGGCTCAGTTTATGTACATGTGTGAAGGTAATTTTGTATTAGTTGTTCATCCAGTTACAACACAACAGTTAACTTGTATCATATCAGTGTGTGTTTGGTCATTGCACTTTGACTTTGCTCCTAGATCTGTACATACCCAGTAGTGGGGTACATTCATCCATGTAGAGTTGATGGATTAACTAAACTGTTTAAAGCAAACCAAAGTAGTTTAATCAATCAGGACAAGTGAAGAGACAAATATGTGCACTATTGCCATGGCTTGTGTGTCTGTATTGTTTCCTGGTGCACAAAATTTAGAAGGCACCGAGCAGAAGATGAGGACATTCGCTCTTGTAGCCATGCTGCTAACTGTCAGATTGTTTTTGTTAATCCATAGATCACAGTGGGACACGAGCTCAGATGCTGGCAACAAACACTCAGAGGGGATTTCCTACTGCCTCGGAAATGAGGCATGCAAACTGATGTTGCAAAATTAAGAGACAGAGTGCCATTGACACCAGCACTTGCGAGTTTTACAGAGTAAACTGTGGGAACAGACAAGTCTATGAAGGATGAACCAACATTTCTTATCCTCCAGTACTTCTTTTGTTGAGACCTGTTATACATATTTTAGAAAATTAAAACAGCAAATATTGAGCATTATGACAGAAAACAGACAGTAAAGATGTTTTTATCGTCGTGCCCAGTAGGGCTGGAGACTGAAATATCTGAGATCTTATGTGGATTGCTATAGGTAATGGATGTTATCCTTAGCATGACGAGCTAAGTTAGCAAGCGAATCGTCTCATTCTGTGTGCCTCCTAGGTGCACAGGTTACAATCCTGTCTCCGTAGACCTCCCCAGACACAAAAACGAGAATAGAGTGCACACCTAAGACTGTCATGGTTCATACACGCTCTGATTGCAATAAATGTCTTTATTAAACTACACAAAAAAAACAGTGCACAGGATGAAAGTGTAAAATGTTCCCACAATGATCCAGCACGGTAAATCCAGAAAACACAAAGTTCGTCTCTAAGCGAAATAATCCGGGGCAAGAGTTCACAAGATGCTAGAATCCAGTTGTCCGTATCGGGAACAGAAAAGCAGACAGGACATCCAAGAAAACAGACTCGAAAAGGCAGGTCAGAAACAAGCTGGTCGATCATGGGCTGTCAGGCAATAATCCAAAGTTGGAAGGTCTCACATTCACGCAAGAGAAGTTCAGGCAGAGAATCTTGCAAGGAGTCTCTTCATGTCTGCAGCTTAAGCAGCCATGCAGATGAAGAGACAAGGAACAGGTGAGGCTGATCAGAACTGCAGCACAGGTTAGATTGAGAGGGGAGGGCAAGAGCCGGAGCAGTGACAGGTGCAGATTGGCAGATGAGCTGCAGGTGTGGCTGATCAGGTGACGTTGCACAGGTGAGACTGTGAGGGGAGGGTGAGAGCCGGAGCAGACCGGCAGCTGTGACAAAGACATACATTACATACATCCATACACTAAAATGTGTGTCGAGAGGAGGTTATGTATTTGAAATTTCAACATCGTAGCTCCTACGATCCCAAAAATATTCCAGAAAAACTGAAACACCTCCATTCTTACACATTTTTTAATTCCATTGCATTCCCCAGACACCATTTGTTGCACCAACATGAGACATACATTGAAATGTCTGTAAAATTCATGAATGGTGTGCTATGACTTTTCTTTTAAATAGAGGTTAGGGTTTCCAAAATATCGGGGTTTGAGTGCCCTGAAAAACCCCATGGTATCCTGTCGGAGAATTTCAGAAAAGTTGGCCATTTTGAACCCTGTTTGGGCCCACAGCTCTGCCATACTTTCACCTAGAGACACCATTCAATATTTCTATTCCATAACTCTGCCCCAGAATGTCCTTACAAGCATAAAATATACATCCTTTTGTAGGTGTTAGCCTCTGCTTCCTCATAAATGACAAGTTTGGAAGCTAGTGCTGACAGGTGGACTTGTTTCTCCCATTAACTTCCATATTAAATGCAGCTGGCAAAATCTCTTCAAACTGAAAATAGCTTTTTAACTTTTTTAACTCGTCGTTCTTCCGTCATCGAGTGACATAACAAAATTTGTCAGGGTTGGTGGCAATGATCCAAGTGTGACACAATAGTAGAACAGTACCAGGTTTTATTCCAGGCAAACTAACAGAGGCTCAGGCAATCTCGTAGTTAGGTACAGAAGGCAGTCAGATTCAGATTTGCCTCCTCCGGAGCCTCTGGCTCCTTCCTGGTTTCCCAGGGCAGTTCCTTAGCCATTGTCGACGGGGGTGAATCTGGCGCCGAGCCGCGGACAACGGACCGCTATCAATGAGTCGAGGAGGAGGCGGGGAGGGTGGGGTGGGGCCAATGAGCTCCTCTACGACCAGCTACAGCTTGGATCCATGAAAGGTGGGATGGATCCGCAGGGATTTCAGGAGCTGGAGCCTCCTCTTCTCCCAACGGCTTGGACCCCTCCACAGGCCACCTGGAGTGAACTCAACTTTCACAGAAGCTGGTTTTGCTGGGACTGGTGCAGACTCCACTAGTGCAGCGGCAGATTTGGCTGCTGCAGGGGCCCTCCAAGCTGGAGACGGGCAGACTTGGCTGCTGCAGGGGCTGACTTGGCTGGAACAGGGGCAGACTTTGCTGGGAGAGGAGCAGAAGCTGACGTTTCTGGAGCAGGAGCAGATTTAGGTGGAGCAGGAACAGGAAGAGACTTAGCTGGAGCTGGTTCCATCAGGTCGTTAGTACTCAAAGGGGCCTCATGGACAGCTTCAGCTTCCTTGGGACCAGTTTCAACTTCAGAAATACCTTCAGCTTCTCAGCCAGGGACTCTGGGCTGCTTTCTGCTGCAGCAGCCTTTGCTGCAGGGGTGGCAGCCCTTGCTGCAGAAGTAGCAGCCTTAGCTGGTTCCGGGACAGATACAGGTGCTGGTGCGGGAACTGGTTCTGGGAGTGGTTCAGGTACTGGGTCTGGGACAGCTCCGGGTACAGGTGCTGGTTTTGGGGCAGATTCAGGTACTGTGGTGGTAGCGGCGCCGGCGATTGCGCAAGATCCCCGTAGTGCGCATTCCCAGGCAGAGGACTCAGCTGCCCGCTGCGCCCGCAGGCCTGTACCTGCAGCTCCAGCCGGATGGCAAGTTCGAGGGTGCCCTTTGTTGAAGTGGGTCGCTCCTGCACCACCAACATGTCCTTAATGTCCTCCGCCAGTACTTGCAGAAATGGGTCCGCCAGTAATGCCATAGGCCAGTTATTCAGGAGTGCCTCATTTCTGCAATTTCACTGCATATGCACTACACTCCACTGGCCTTGACAAACCATCAGTGGTGTACCTGCTGTGGCAGGTCTCGAAGTGCCCTCACCAAGCACCTTGCGGGGGTCCTCGACGAACGCCTGGAACGATGAACGGGCTGGCGACACGGTCGCTCCCATTCCAACCATTCCAGGCGAGCGCAGTCAGTGGAGTTTTGGTGTTGTGCTGATTACAGATGGGAAGCAGGTGCGACTGATCAGGGATGCAGCGCAGGTGAGACAGAGAGGGGAGGGAGAGACACCGAAGCAGATATATTTTAAAGTAGCCTTCCCCAAACTGTGGGAAAGGCTACTTTACCACTAGTGGTACGCGGGCTCAATCACTTAATATACTAAATAAAATAAAATACATTTAAAAGGTGAAACACTATTTAATATTTGAGAATGTGAAGTGAGCATGTTGAGCTTTTACTTCATACTGAAGTAAGATGGCTTTCAAGGAGGAAGGTGCTTTCGAGGCTGTTTGAATTACACAGAGAGGTGCAGGTGTTCTTGCAAGGTACAACCTCCCACTTTGCAGACCTTTTTGAGGAACCCATATGGCTCAGCCAGTTGGCCTACATGTCAGGCATTTTCTCATGTTTAAATGAACTTAACTTGGGACTACAGGGACTCTCCGTAAATGTTTTTGATGTGCAGGACAAAATCAGTGTACTGATTTTAAAAAATGGAATTATTTGAACTCAAAGACAGGGCAGGTGATGTCTCAGCTTTCCTTACTTTGGAGAGCTTTTTTTGGCAGAAAATGACCTGATGCTTGAAGATGGAGTGAGGGAGAACATTGCTGCACACCTCACCTCACTCAGACAACAGTTCTGCAATTATTTCCCAGGGATGCATAAAGATGGAGCTGGCAACTGGATGAGAAATCCTTTCACCATCGAAATTACCCACATGGGCTCGGGGGACTTAACTGCTGTTGAGCAGGAGAGTTTAATCGAGCTGTCTTGTGAACAAACACTGGAGGCCTCTTTCAAAGAGCACACTTTGTTGGACTTTTGGATAAAGCAGTACAGTCAGTATCCTGTGCTTTCTGACAAAGCGGTGTGCACTCTCCTTCCATTTGCGACCACCTACCTGTGCAAGAAAGGCTTCTCTTCACTTGTTGTCATAAAAACAAAGTACAGAAGCAGAGTGGATGCTGAGCCCAACGTGAAACTGAAGCCGACCTCCATTGACTCAGACATTCCTCAACCGTGTTCACAGAGGCAAGCACACCAATCACATTAAGCTCATGTAAGTGGTCATCATGTCTGTGGATGTTTAATTGCAACTCTTATTCTGAATGCTTTTCCACATTTTGTATTCTTAAATCTTATTGTTCTTTCCCTGTATTTGTTTGTGTCTCTGTTTCAGAAAGTAGTCACTAAAGCTGAGAAACGGCAAGAACTGCAGTTAGGCATACCCTGTTTTGATTGTTTTTTTGTTTTTTTTAAGTCAAATAGTACAGTTAAGTTTTACTTAACCTGTCAGCACAGCACAGTTTTATTAAAATTTTAAGTACATTTTCAAATAACATAGAAGAATATTTTTAATTTATTTTATTACAATTTTTATTTAATTTTCATATGCAGTGCATTTTAATTGATTTATTATTTAAGTACAGTTTATTATTTTCCAATTTTAAACACACTGTTCCATCTGTGTATGGCCAACAATATTAAATAAACTTGTTAAATAAAACTTTCAACTTGTTTTTCATGAAAACTTTGTACTACTATGCTACTGTACTTTAATGTTGGTCATTAGGTACCTGGCTGGTTGGTCATTAGGAACCTGGCTGTAAGCTTTATGATGCGATGAATTTCTCGGGAGTACAAAAAGCAGGCTGTTGGTGGGTGGGGAGAGAGCAGAGTGCGCTATCCCAAGTTCGGAGAGGAGCCGTCGTCTCGGATGAGCATTTTGGGGGCTCCTCTGAAAACTGAAGGCGGAGCGACGGCGAACTCTGATCAAGTCGACTGACCTTTTGAATTCAGATTCACCACTATGTTTTGCCTTGTACTTTTAATTCTTCTGAATACATCCATGTGGATGTATTTTTTCTCCAAATTCTGGGTGACATTTTTGAGAGGTGCTTTCTTAGTTCTTCCATCGAGCTAAGACTGAAAAACCCTGCCAACATTCTGCTTTCATGTGTATAAAATTTCTTTGAATGTGTTTAAGAACATTAGCTGGACAGATCGCCACCATATACAGTACTTCTAGAATTTATTTTCTGAATGAGACATAAATGTATAACTTTAGTTTTGTGAGACGCACGATTATTTAAAAATATATAATGATGAATTACGTGCATACATTTGGAATCTTGTTGGAATCATTAACCACAACTCATGAGCATAGCCGGGGGTCAGGACATAGATTGCTCATTAAACCGAGAGCTTTGCCTTCCAGCTCATCTCTCCTCTGGAAATTATGGCTCTCCTCTGGAAGACCCTTAATTGCACATCATTCCATATTATTCCAGTTTTCCACATCCACTTCAACAAACTAATATTGACGTTAATAGCAAGTATTCCTTGTCTAGTCATGCGAGAGTCACTTGGAAGGGCCACCATCTGGGATGCTGCTAGAAGGCCGACAACAAACCCATTGCCCTCTTACCTTGACGTGATTCTGGGGTGTTTATGCATGCTTGTGCTCAGCAGCACAGCTGGCCATATTGTCGTCCACAATTAGGAACAATTTCCATTCATTGAAATAAAACCCCAGTAAATGACTCTTTGAATTTGACTACAGGCTTAACCACCTCATTATGGAGCTGCTGCACCCTGAATGTCAGAGTCGCAATAAAGACACCTCATACATGTGCAGACAGTTCATGAATAACAAAGAGGAGCAGGGAAAAAAATGGTCTTAAAACTGAGAAAGAAAAGGAAATTTCAGATGTTCCTCACAAACACACATACTGTGTACAGATAATAGCACTTTATTAAAGGGCATTGCAGTGCCATTGAAAAGCATATATAGGGTAAAAGAGGTAACAAGTACCATTCACGATTACAGACTAGTAAATTCTCCATAAAAAATTGGATGGGCAATCATATGATCAAAATGTACTTCCAAAATAAAAAGAGAAAATATCCAAATTATGTGCTACAAATGCACGACCACAAAATGTATCAAAATAAAATACTATGTATCTGTTTCAAAATACAGTGCAAAAACACACGCTAGCAGACTGTGGTATGGAATGTTCATAAGGCAACATTCTACAAGCCCATTATTGAACCTAAATATAAACCAAATCCCCCTCGGTAGCCTTCTGTGAGCCTGAAAAACAAAACGCTGTACTCATTACACAAACTACTTTTGTACAGCATTTCAAAATTTGAGTTCTATCAGCATCTTAATAACAATTTAACAAGGCAAATGATTAATTAACTGATTATTAACACCGTGTAGCAGCTCATTCATTTATTTTGATTACAAATGACCATTTCTGTATTTAATTTTGATCAAATCTAAACACATCGAAGCAGCGTTTATGATTATAGTACCTTATGGATACTGGGTTAACCAGGTTGATTTTTTCATTCTTATCAAATAGACATAGAAGACATCAAAACATGTTTATTATTAATTGTAAAAACTCTTTTACAAGTTGTAAATAACATCAATTAATTACATGGAGTGCATTGTCACAGAAGAGTTGCTGAAGGTAGGATCAAAAAGCAGTATGGAAGGTGTCTTATAGTAGTTGTCAGCACAACTAACTTTGTAGTTTGGCATTGTCAGACAATGTTGATGGCTAAGAAGGGGAATATGATTTACTGACCTAATTTATACCGTGTATATGACAAATTGGGAAAATACCTGTCGGTGAATGTTTTCAGTCATCCAGGTCTGAAGAGCTATTACCTTCAGCTTGAACTTCCTTATGGTCCCCTTGAAAATGTGTCATCTCTCAAAGAGGCTTCTTTTGTTCTAACTAACTGGTGAGAAGCCTTGCTAGTTACTTACTGAGTGCTGGTTTGCTGAATTCTATTCATTAGAGAAACACATTTAAAATTATTAATACTTTTATCATAATTACTATGTATTATTTTTAAATAATAATTTTAAACATTTTTTTCACTTGCATCTTTTGTAAGCACATTTTTTTTGCAAATGGACAGTAACGCTTCATGTGTAATGACGCTGCAAAAGAGCAATGCACATAAAAAATGTTGCCAGTCTTTTACATATACCAGGCTGCTATAATTAAAGAATTAACATATGCAGTCTGGTCTCAAGTAAGGGAGAAGGTAAATGAATGTTAAATAGTCACAGGGCAGTGGTAGCTCAGCCTGTAGGGGATCGGGCTGGGAGACTGCCTATTGTCAACCAAAATGACCACTATCTATTAATTGGAGTCTAATCGCATCCGTTATGGCTTTCTGTAAAACAACGAAGCACGACCCATTTTGTAACTTTTTCCATATGTCTTCTGTTGATGTGGAGGTGGTCATGGCCGAGATGTGTGTTTTGTTACGTGCAAATGCTTAGCTTATACAAGGAAAGATGCTTGTTACTTTACAAAACATGGACATGTAACAAATAAAACACACAAATTCTTTCTGTAATGTGTCAACATTGTGTTTTCTAAAACATGAAAATTAACCATTAAAACCCAAAGGAGCTACAAATTGTAATTAAAAGAATTCTTTTCTAGATAGCATACATCTGTGTTGTAGCAAAAACCACCGTACTCCAACTGTCTATCTTCCAGGTACTCCTCTGGATTAAAAATTGTGGGGCTAGCAACTAAGACACTCCTCTTCCAAGTCACTAAAAGCAGTGTCTCTGGAAGAGTCCCAAGGTGTTTCCGGGGCAGACAACCTCTTCAGTATGTCTGCAGCAGTCTCCTGATTGACATGCCTGAAACACCTATACCAAACTACCTCCTGTCATAGGTTAGTCTCTTGTGAGCCACCGCTTTATTTTGTTTTAGGAGTGGCCCAATGAACCTCAAAGCTATGTTGTCTGGGGCAATTTGCCCTAGGTAGGGTCTCCCATGGAACTGATTGTGGGTGAAGGGTTGGAAAAAAGTACTAAAAAAAAAAACACTGATGAAAAACAACAAACTCCAGGACCAGCGTACTCCACCAGGAGGGTTACCAGTGCCCCTCCCAGGAAACAGGCCTGGGCTTAGGAGCTGTCTGTAAATGCACGGTGGCTGGGCCTTTGCCCATGGGGCCTGGCTGAGGTCGTCCGTGGCAGAGACGTGGCCCGTCTCCCAGCAGGCTCAACACCATGAGAAGCATCAGGGAACTGTGTATGGATTGGATGATCTGGATCCTTGTGTGGCAGTGGTGCGGTGTAATTTGTGAGTGGCAGATACAGAGAATTCTAATAAACACAACAACACCACCTTAAGACTTTCACCTAAAGAATATTACTGGTTCTTCTGATAGGGTTCCCCAAAACACCCATGAAGGTAACTCACACAAATGAATATAGGCAAAGCTAAGGTACAAAATGTTTACTTATGTTAGGATCCATCTTATTGGCCCCCTCCTGTGTTCCCCTTGTTCTCCCCTAGAGGGGGCTGTTTCCCCTGACTCCAGCAGTGGGCACACACCTGCGGCTGATCAGCGAATCAGTGACTGATTAAAGGATGCTGACAGCCAGTGCTCACTGCTGGATCGTTTTGTTTGCCTTGTTTGCCTGCTTGGTCTGATTGGCGTTTTCTCCTGTTCGGTTTGGAGTTGCCCTTGTGTCCCTGCCTCTCTTGCCGTGAGCTGCCTGAGCAAAACTTCCTCCTTCCCTGTGGGTCTTGGAACCCGACTCTGTGTGAGTACCCGTTTTCCCCAAGACGTCACAATCTCCCCGAGAGGAGCGATTACGTTCAGGATTCCGGACACCCCGCTGTGAAACCTCCCCAGAGCTTTGGACTGTTTTGGATGAACTTTGGATTAGTTTTTTCCTCCCTTTGGAGCGCTCTGTGTTCGCCTGTTTGTACTCCCAATAAAAGGGTTGACTTTGTTTGAACCACCTGTTCCCTGTCTGCGTCTGGGTCCTTTAAAAACCGAATTCCTAACATAACGATCCAGCCACTATGGACCTAGCAGACCCACTTATTGTCCGGTGGCTAAGGGGCGCCGAGCTCTCAGCGTCGGAGCTCGAGAGTGTTCAGGAGGGGATCAGTGCCCGGGATACGCAGTGGTCAGAGAAGATGGCCAGCATTAAGAAGAACCTTGCCGAGATACACAGCCTTCTTTCTCAGCCGGCTGCTGTCCCTGCTGCCCCAGTGTTCGCCACTGCTTGCTCCCTGATTGCCCCTGGACGCTTGTTGCCACCTCAGCCTGTCTTCCCCACCACGGTCCCCCCTGTGGCACCAGTCAGGTCGGCTCAGCCTCCCCGGAGACAAAGGAGGAGGACTACCCGGGATCCGGAGACCCCGACGGCTGTGCTGCCGCTCACGCCGGCGCAAACGGCTGCATCAACGCCCACGTCAGTTCCGTGGGCAGCGCTGACGCTCATGCCAGCTCTGAGGTCAGTGCTGCAGTCCACGCCTGCTCCGAGGTCGGCGCTGACGCCTTCTCCTGCTCCCCGGTCAGTGCTGCCGCTGACTCCTGCTCCCCGGTCAGCGCTGCAGCCCTCTCCTGCCCCGCAGTCAGCGCTGCCGCCTATTCCTATGCGGGGTCAGCGCTGCAGCCCTCTCCTGCCCCGCGGTCAGCGCTGCCGCCGACTCCTGCTCCGAGGTCAGCGCTGACACCTACTCTTGCTCCGAGGTCAGTGCTGCAGCCTACTCCTGCTCCGAGGTCAGCGCTGACACCTACTCCTGCTCCGAGGTCAGTGCCGACG
>BJFM01002156.1:2335-14524 GCA_016586285.1 Arothron firmamentum | reverse complement strand
ACTCACCTGATAATCAGTTATTAGATTTGACGAAGGTTGGTGTTGATGTTTCTGTCTAGTCTAGGGTGAACAGAGTTTCAAAATTAAAAAGTGATAGATAGATAGATAGATAGATAGATAGATGGATGGATGGATGGATGGATGGATGGACGGACGGACGGACGGACGGACGGACGGACGGACGGACGGACGGACGGACAGACAGACAAACAGACAGACAGACAGATAGATAGATAGATGTGTACAAAAATGTACAATACTTTTAACATTAAACTGTTTTGAACATCAACATGTAGTGCACAAACAAAATATGTGTACAATGCATTCTCTGCAGTTATATTTCTGGCCCTGAGTATTTTATGCTGAAGTGGACCTTTTTCAGGAAGCTGGTTTGCAGTGATCCTTTCAAGGAACTCAGAGCACCTATCCTGAAAGCTAACCTGACTAATGAGCAGTGCTTTCAAGGTGTCCAGTCATGAGGGGTTTCATGGACCAACAACCTTTGACAACTATGTGATTCACAAAGACAGGGGCCAAAGACAATGACATACACAGGGGCCAAACAACTTGCTGCCATGTGTAACGTGTTGTCAATAAAACAAAAAAAGAGAAAAAATCGGGACGTCCACAATGAACCCTGCGTAAAACAAAACAATGGGGCTTTTGAAATTAGATTAGATTACATTATTTCATTACACATGTCACAAGTACAAGGCAACGAAATGCAGTTTGCATCTAACCAGAAGTGCTTAAGTAGCAAATAAAACTGTGGTGAGGTATATACAATATATACACACGATTATATATATGTATGATCACAATATAATATAGTTTATATTTACAGAGTTTACAGATATGTAAAGAGTATATAAAAGTCATTGCAACCAAGATAAATATATATACAGGCTGTATCTGTGGTGCTGAATTTCCTACAGGATTAAGAGGCTATTTATGCAGTATTTAACTATGTGTATGTTTTAATTATACAATGGTAAAATATGATAAAAATATGGAAAACTAGTGCAAATAAACAGATGTAGGTAGTGCAAATAAACAGGTGTAGGTAGTGCAAATAAACAAATGTAGGTAGTGCAAATAAACAGATGTAAATAGTGCAATTATTGTAACTACAGATGTAATCAGTGCAAATAGAGTGAATGTACAATCAGTCAGTCCAGACGGGGTTATTGTGCCAAAAGGGAGGCAAGGTGAGAGGGGTCGGAGTTTAGCAGGTAGACAGTGGGGAAGAAGCTGTTTCTGAACCTGGTGGTTTTTGTCCGGAGGCTCCTGTAGCGCCTCCCAGAGGGCATGAGGGTAAACAGTCTGTGCGCTGGGTGACAGGAGTCTTTAGTGACCTTCTTGGCCCTCCTGTGACAACGCCTCCTGTATATGTCCTCAATGGCGGGAAGGGGAGCTCCAGCTATTCGCCGGGCGGTTTTCACCACCTTATGCAATGCCTTCCGGTCTGAGGCAGAGCAGTTCCCATACCAGACCATAATACAGCTGGTAAGGATGCTCTCAATGGTGCAGCGATAGAGGTTCACCAGGATGTCTGAAGAGAGGTGGTGTTTCTTCAGAGTCCTCAGGAAGAAGAGATGCTGGTGAGCCTTCTTCACCAAACTGGAGCAGTTAGAAATCCACCAGGACACAGGACACAAGGCTCAAAACCAGGACTGTTGCGGCTAAACTGGGATGTCTGGTCACCCCAGTCTAATCTGATTTTATTCTACACTAATCCACATTTCTGCTGATGTGAATCTTTGTTAGGAAGGTTGGGAGTTTGACTATGAAGGTCGGAGGACTTTCGTCACAGAGGTGAGAGGAGGTCACCAGTTAGTTGCAGCTTTAGCCGACAAACATTTTGAACCTCTTCTTCTGTCCCAGTTTAACCTGGTGTGCTCGGATTCCTGGCTGGTTGACATGTTCCAGTCTCTTCTCGGAGTGGGCCGCCTCGTCGGCAGCTTCACCTTCGGCTACTTTGCTGATATGTGAGGCTTATTTGCAGCTTCTTGTCATTTCCCATGACTGTTTGGTGGATCGACTCCTTTAGTTTGTTTTGATTGTGCATGTGAGTGTCTCTCTGTTGTTTTTGCAGCTACGGTAGGAAGTTCAGCATCATTGTGTCAACTTTTCTGAACTGCATCGCAGGAATTGCAGTGGCTGTAGTTCCGAACTACACCTGTATCCTGCTCCTCAGGACCATCATTGGCTTTAGTTCCAAAGGAAGCTCGATGAGCTGCTACGTGCTGCGTAAGGATGACGTCCTTGTTAACATCTTATTTTTGCAGCTACTTACGTTGTTACTTTAGCCTCAAATTTTAATTTCCATTTTGCCGGTTCCCCTGCATTAATGCCTAACAGCTAGTTAGCATTTGCAACCTGTTAACTTGTTGAAAGGCTAAATTCAAACTGCAGAGTTGACGGCTGGAAGATGCGTCTTCATCGTTGATTTGGCCTCTGCCCTCTGATGGTTTCACCTGTACGATGGCCGTCCTGTACATGCTCACCTGTGCTTCTGCAGTCACAGAGATTGTTGGCATGGGACAGAGGCGCTTTGTGGGAATAACTTATCAGATGTTCTTCAGCATCAGCCTCCTCATCATCCCACTGCTGGCCTACTTCATCACGGACTGGCGTTGGTTGCAGGCGGCCTTTTGTCTTCCCTCCCTCATCTTCGTGTGTTATTACTGGTGAGGAACCTGGCACCAGCAACGGCCAAGAATTGTTCAGTTTCTTACCTGCGAACGGGTTTCTCGGAGGTTTATCCCGGAGTCGCCCAGATGGCTCATTTCTCAGAAGAAGTTTTCAAAAGCATACGAGATCATGAACACCATGGCGAAGGAGAACAAGAGGGAAATCTCCAAAAACCTTGAGGTACCTCAAATCTTGCCTTTCGCACATTGTTGATTTGTTCACATATGATGAAAATACAGTGAGCACAACGTTGTTACTGAGATGCTGTGACTTATTCCAGACGTTGGCAGAAGATGAAGGTGACTCCCCCTCTGCCTCCATTCTGGACTTGTTCAGAACCCCAAATATGAGGAAATACACCTTAATTCTCATGTTTAACTGGTAAATCTGGATAAATGGGACTGAACCGTGTTGGTTTGTGGCCATTGNNNGTGAGTCCTGCTTCACACCTAAACTGCAACAGTGATTTAACGGACACGTGTTCATGTAGATTGTCTCCTGCACCTTTGCACCTCAGGTATGTACTGGGCTAAGATGGTGGTGGGCAGCATCGGTCGGTTAGGAGTCATCATAGCCGTGGAGATGGTCATATTTGTCAACACTGAGCTCTACCCAACATTTGTCAGGTAAAAATAAGTTGAGAGAGTCCTGAAATCTGCTTTTTCACCAAAAATATGTCCCACTAACCTGATGAGTGAATATTTTAGGAACTTGGGAGTGTCCATTTGCTCAACTCTTTGTGATATCGGAGGCATCATCGCTCCATTCGTGTTGTACCGACTGGCTGACGTCTGGCAGGACTTGCCTCTTATCGTCTTTGGTATGTTTGTCTCCTCGGTTGTAAAGGTAGAAGGGAAGGTCTAATTTAGCTTTTCTTCCCTCAAACATAATGGTGGTAAACCTTTAGGTTATTTACATAGCCCCGGTTCTCCACGGAATATGAGTGAGATGTCTCACTGTGGGATGCACGCCACTGGGCAGCCTCCAGGTGAATCCTCACCAAATCAGGGCAGGAAAATTCGCATGTGCCATGCATGAAGTGGAAACATCAAGCATATAAAACTGGACTTAAGTGAGGTGCAAGGACCAACTTGCTGCAGCACAGATGTCCTGAAGGCCCCCCCTGAACAAGGCCCAGGATGCAGCCAAGGCCTGGGTCAAATGCGCTCGCAGTCCCTCAGGCGGCTGCGAACCCCCGACTCATGTAGGCCAAAGCAATCGCCTCAACCACCCAATGGGATAGGCACTGCTTTCTAACGGATTTACCCCTGTGAGGACCGGCCCAGGAGACAAACAGCTGATGAGCTCCTCCTGAAGCCTCCTGTCCTGTCCACGTAAGTGTGCACCACATGAACCGGACAACGCGCGTGAGACCGCTGCTCCTCCGGTGAAGCAATGAAAACTGCGAGGTCAATGGGAAAACATGAACCCACCACCTTAGGCACAAAAGCTGCGTTGGGCTTCAAGATAATCCTCTCGTCCCCTGAGAAAAAATGAGCACATGACAGGTGCACCGACAGCACGTGAATGTCACTAACCCGCTTTGCCAAAGCCAAAGCCAGCAACAACACAGTCTTGAGGGACTTTTGAATTTTAAATCTGCTCCCTGCAGCAGCTCAAACGGCGGGCCTTTAAATCCCTCCAGAACCACAGCCAGGTCCCAGGGAGGAACCAGCGATCTGGAAACAGGGAGAAGCCTGTGCACGGCCTTCATAAAACTTCAGATCAGCAGATACTGACTCATCGTCTGCCCACCAAACCCGATGTGACAGGCAGTGATAGCTGCCAAATAGACCTTAATTGTGGAAAAGGCTCTTCACTTGTCAATTAGGTCCTGCAAAAATGACAATATCATCCCCACCGAACACCGGAAAGGGATGTGGCCATTCCGAGAACACCATTCCTCAAACACTTTCCACTCACAGTCAAACAAAGACTGAGGAGAAGACGCTCAAGGGCTTTGTGTAGTGGAAATCACCCGTGGCGAGAGCAAACCCAGATGAAAGATCCAGCCGCTCAGGGGCCAAGCCCATACCAACAGGCGCTCTGGGTGTGCATGAAAGACCAACCAACTGCGCATTTTCCCTCGTCACAAACAGATCCACCGAGGCTTGGCCGTAAAGAGCCCATATCTGTTCCACAACCACTGGGGTCAGAGTCCACTCTCTGAACACCGGCAGGCCCCTGCAGAGCACAAAGACACAAACTGCATCCGACAGTTTTGCCCAGATGGAAGAGTACGAGGCACGACCTGCCAACCTGCTCTTTCCTGCAGAACCATGGCTCCCAGCACTTTCTGCATGGCCTGGACCGCACAGCGTTGGACATGGAGGCACAGTTCAGTTATGACTGGTATTTCTTCCCATGCCGCCGGGTCATGTGTTCACGCAAAGTCTTTGCATAGCTCAGCCTGGTAAGCTGTGATCAGCGAGAGGACGCTATGGCTGTAAGCACTGCTGCCTTGTACGCCTTTTCAGTCAGCGCGGATTGAAAACAGTCGGACTTGGACGGCAGACTGGGGCTCCTGGAGGCAATTGTCGACAGCTGGGGGTGGAGGTGGGCTGCGATGAGCGGCTCCATGGGAGCCATGCGGAGCAGTCAGGCGCTCTCCATCGCTTTGCAGTCGTAGGACGAAGCTCTGGGTATTCGGCTCCTGCTGCTGTGGGGGCAGTCTTTCCATAAGGGCGCCATCTCAGCAGCTGTGGGAAGACGGGGAGGGGCATCCCATAGTGAGACATCGAGCAAAATATGATGAAAGAGAACTGTTTATGCATATTGCTGTTTTGGAGGCTCTTGACCTTCCCTGTTTAACCTCCCTTATTTAATTCAGGGGTCATCACGCTCATTGGAGGAGCTTTAGTGCTGCTGCTGCCTGAAACCAAAGGAGTCCCTCTTCCCGACACCATCGACGATGTGGAGTTTCCAGACAGGTGAAAAAGGAAAAACGAAAAAAGGACAACAAAAAGAGATATTTTGAATTTTGTTTTAATATTGTTGCTCTTTTCAGGAAAAAGACTGGAGAAAAGAACCACCAAATGAAGCCCCTGAGTGAGCTGAGTGATGGGGTTAAAACAACAGCATAGCTGTTTAAGAATTTCTCACTCATGCTTGAAAAATGTAAGTGAATAAATGAATTTCTACATTTATATCTGCATTTCAGATGCTCATTTTAATTGACTTTTACCCTGAAAGAAATTAGATGAACTTCCTGTCATTCCTCTATCGCTGATCTGAGATCAGCATTGTCGTGCTGCCCATGTTGAAGTTCTAATTTGGCGTTATTTCTGATGTTTCATTTCGGCGTTGGAAGTTCTGATGCTGCATGAGTTAACGTTCCCACCCAAAGCTTTGGGGTTCTGGTGATAAATGAAACTAAACAAATGATGAAAAGACTGCACGAATCTTGGAACTAAAAGCTTGACTGTTGATTTCATACTCACACTTTATTTTCTTTCCACATTTTATTTTATTTTTGAAATTATCTCAAAAATATTGAATTGTACACTATTCAGTATGTACATTTACATCTCCTTTTTGCATCTGCTGACTCTGTGGGCTCCAGATATCTGACTTCTGAAACTTGGATCATATTTAGGGTACCTAAGGGATCCTGATAGCTTCCTCATTTCTTTTTACTGAAGGTGGATTTTTTTCCAAACATAGTCAGAATAAATCTTCATCTCTCAATATCACTTCCTGTTTCATATCTCCGTCACTACAAATGTCCACTTAATTGTTTTCAAGGGTTTGACTTATCCAGTCTATAAATTTGGAGACCCGAGCGTAGACGCCAGGTTTCATAGCGTTGGCACTTCCCAGACCCCAGGAGGTCACGCCCTGCAGAATAAACCTGTTCTGAGAGTCACACACCAGTGGACCACCACTGTCGCCCTGTAGAGAGACATGAGACACACGTTCAGATTAAAACACCACTTTGTTACACCAGTCTGTGGCTCACAGTCCAGTTAGACAAAACCACTGGGCTCCCAAACTCGCTTCAAGTTGCCAGAAGTTTTTCCATGAGAGCTGTAGTTTTCTGGCTTGGTTATCAAGGGTAAAACCCGGTTAATGTGGTTAACTAACCGTCACTCTTTGACACCTGTCAATAACCTTATAGCATTGAGAAAGACGTGCTAATGAGAAGGAGCATGCAGCCGGTTTGTTCTGCTTTCTGGAAAAGGTCTCGCCTTCCCTGATGTTTGAAGAACATTCAGCTGTGAGTACGATCCAGATGTTGGACAACAGCTTCTCTGAAATCTTCTCCCTCCTTCTGCACTGTGGTCCGTTTCCTTACCTGGCAGCTGTCGGTTCCTCCTTAGATGTTGTCAGCACACATCTCGTGGTCTCTCACTCTGCCGTTCAGGTAGGCCGGACGACTGCAGATCTTGTTCTCAATCACAGGGAAACCAGCTTCCTTCAGGACACCTTTGCCCCCCGTACCTGCACACCTCCCTTTCAGTAATCCTGAAGCCTCATGCCAATATCAACTGTTCAACATGAACAGCAACAATTTACCCTGAGTTTCACCCCATCCTGTAACGTAGCACTCAGTTCCGCTGGGGACAATGTAGTCTTTTTCTGGCAGACACGCTGGCAGAACTTTGTCATTTATAAGTGCAGGGCTGGAAATTGAAAAAAGCCCCAAAAAACAAAAAAACAACATTAGTGTTGCATCATGTGACATTTTACACATTAGATGTGCCCAAATGCCATTGCAACCTATCCCAAGCGACATTACAGGATTTGTAAATGTAAAGTCTTTTTTTTTTAATTTATTTTTAAACTAGTCTAGTAGAAAAATATCAAAACATTAAAGGAAAAACAGGCTCACGTTTGGAGTTTGAGCAGGGCAATGTCAGCACCATTGGGTCGCAGCACCACTTTCTCCAGGTTCCTCACCTGTCTGGACGTCTCAGTGGCAGCTTCCATGTGGACTCCCAGCAGGACCTTGTGGGCTACCGGCCGTGTGGACCTGCCGCAGACAACGCGTGACGTACGACATACAGGCAAGAGTTCTCTAATAAATCCTCTCTGACCTCTCCAGACAGTGCACAGCCATCAGGACTCACTGACGTTCAATCAGAGTTCCCCCACAGAAATGAATTCCGGTGCTGCAACAGTGCGTACCACAGTCTGGGATCTGGCAGTAGTCCCATTTCTTGTCGGGGTCTGTAGTGAAGCACCACGGTCTGTTCACGTCCTTATCTGCATTTCTACAGTACCGAAAAACAAGTGCATTAAAACAGATCAGCCTTAAAAATTGTCACAATCGGAGGGATTTTTTAACAAACAAACGTACCCCTCTCTGGCGGGATGTTGTCCTGGGTAGTGGGAGGCTGGGGTTTGGCAGCAGTGCTGGGAGTTGGTTTAGGTGTGTTTGCAGGGCATTTGTCCAAGTTGCAGTACTCCCAGCGAACTCCTGGGTTGGTAGTGTAACACCAGGGAGCTCTGTCTCCATCCGGGTTCCTGCAAAAATTCCTCCTGAGGTCCCTGTTGAAGAGAGAAAAGGAGAGATTTAAAACCAGCGTGGAACCCATCTGATCAGCTGCAGGTCTGATTCTAAATCTGCAGGTTTCACTCACGCGCCAGGGAAGTTCTTTGGAGTTTTTACATGGCTGTGCCATCTCCCGCATAGCAGTCTTCTTCTTCCGGGGGAATCACAGCATCATCTGCAGGTGTAACATAGATCTAAATGATTTCTGTTGCTCCAACTGAACTTCCTCAATAATGTGGACAGTATATTTTCTTTGAGTTCTGTGGGCCAGATTAAAAACCTTAACAGGCTGCATATGGCCCACGGGCCATAGTTTGTTCACACCTGGTCTAAACCCGAAACTGAGAACGAGTGGTGACGCAGAACCAGTGCTAACAGTCTTAACCGGCTCTGTTTTTAGTAGCACGGCTAATGTGGCTGGACGTACTGCAGCTTGAGATTTTACAGAAGTCCCACCATTGAGCGAGGTTGGTGGTGAAGCACCAGGGTCAAGGGTCTCCATCGGGGTTTCTGCAGTAATTCTCCTCAAGGTATTTCTCTGCAAGACTGGAAAGCATGGAAAACCGTTAAAGTTCTGTATTCAGACTGTTAATACCAACAGGCAGCCAAATTTAGAATCTTACACGCTGGGATCGTAGCCGTGGTTGTGAGGTTGCTGGGAGTCCCAGCGTTGGCACGTGTAGCCGTTTTCTGTGGTCGAGGTGTTCCCTCTGTAGTCCTCACCGCTGCAGTGAATGCAGTCCTCTAGAAATGAACAAGAACGCTGAACTTGGAACCAACACAGACCTTCTCTCACGCCAGTCACAGTATCTTAATGCTAGCAGTTGAATTGAGCTGGTTCAAATCATCCTGTTCTTAAACCAACATTTCTATCAGTCTAATGATCCTCCAGATGGTCCAAACCCCAAAAAACCCAATCAGAGCCATTTCGTACCAGAGCAGGCTGGAACGTTGCAGTGCTCCCAGCGGACTTCGGGGTCTGTGGTGTAACACCAGGGCCCATTCGTGTCTGCGTCAGGGTTTCTGCAGAAGTTGGCCTCCAGATCTGCCAGGGGTTTGTTCTGTGGTGTGTAGCTGCAGAGGACACCCCAGATATTTACAAAAGAACTCGAATAAACTCGAATAAATCAAACATTGACTGATAAGTTACTTTGGCTTGTGAGGGGAGTTAGATGCCCATTTCTGACACTTTGCTCCTCTGTAATCAGTTCCTAGTCCATTAACACACTCCAGGAGGTAAGCTAGAGCAGAAAATCAGCAGGTCAGACAGTTTGATCATCATCTTGCACATAAAGTGGAGCGATGGTGAACTCAGAGGTGAAGGGGAATTTTTAAAAAGTACCTTTTTTTCGTATAAAGCTGTGCTGCTTCTGCGCAGGACGGTCTCCGATTTCAAGTTTTTTCCTATGGTCCAACAGTCCTGGTCCTTTTCAATGTATGTGAAAGACCTGTGAGGACATCACTGCTGTCAGCTGGACATGCTGCTGATGAACTTAGGATGATGATGTAAAATAGTAACAAGTACAAGAGTGGCAGCTTGCCTGCATGTGAAGGATGTTTCAACGTCGCATTTCTTTGCGCATTCAGCTGCAGTGGTGACAGAATACTGTCTTCTGTTCAGTGACAGGATCCAGGCCCCTGCAGTTTTGGTGTAACCCTCCACTTCACTTCCACTCACTGAAACAAAAGTAAAGCCGTAAAATTAAGCTAATTAAACGTAAAACTATATTTAACCGCGATGCAAATAGAGGCCTTTATTTTGTGACTATGCGATGTTAAAACAGCTCCATTTGCTCCCGCTCGCTTCTCCTTTCTGTTTTTCGAGTCTTTTTTTTTGCTCTCCAACAGTGTGGATTTTGAATTTTATTGTTTCCAACATCACTTTTTTTTAAAATCATGTTAAGACTTTAACATTGATTAGACTGTTTAACTTTGTAAAGTTAAATTATTAAAGACATCACACACTGATGGCGTTCCATTCACTTTTCTTTTACCGTCTGTGTTGAGAAGTCAGCAAAGTGCTAACTACTTACTCATTGATGCCAGTCGTCTCTTTGCACCGGTCACGTGCACTCAGATCCAGGCTGGAGGCCAGAAACCCTCCACAGTGGTCGGCTTTAGTTTGATGGCAGGCAAGACAACCGTTAGGTGAATGTCGCTGTAAACAGTCGGATGAAACTAAAGACGTCTGAGCTCCGTCTTTTGAAGCTCTTGGCTGCAAATGTGTTTCATTCATGTCAGAGTTGACTTTTATCTGAATTCTCCACAAATAAGCAGTAGGTCTGAAACAACTGGCCAGATGTGGACTTTAATAAACACAACCAACCATGTTCTGCTAATATCTCAGACTTTCTGTGTAATATTGGCGTCCTCTTGTCAACCAACTGTTGTCCAGCTTTTCAGATGCTGCTGAATGAGCTGCATGTCCACATCACCCAGGGATCACCCAAAGCATCTTCAGCTGTGTGAGGGGCCGCTCAGGCACCACGTGATAGTTCAAAGAAAGTGCCTTTGTGGGCTTGTTGTGGTTGCGTAACGCGGCTGGAATTTTTTGTATACCTCTTTAAACACACACATTTACGCGCGAACGTATTCGAAACTATTTAGAACTTGGGTTCAGCGCTTCGTACACGAGAGTCTTTGGTGAAACCTGCCGTGATGGCCACCTTTGATGATGTTCTGGAAGAAGTCGGAGCTTTTGGCCGCTGCCAGAAGCGCATCCTCGCTCTATTCAGCCTGTTGTCGCTGACTTTTTCGGGTTATTTTGCCGGCATCGTCTTCCAGGGTTACGCTCCGGACCACTGGTGTCGGGACTCCGCGGTGGTGGACATGAGGCAGGTGTGCGGCTGGAGCCTGGAACACACCCGCAACCTGACGGTGCCTCTGAGCAACACATACGGAGCGCTGCAGCCGAGCAAGTGCGCGCGTTTCGACGTGGACTGGAACACGACGGCGCTCGGCTGCGACACGGAGACCCTGAACCTGACGGGAGTCCCGGTCAGCACATGTAAGGTGAGGACGAGCCTGATTCCCACACAGAAGAGATTTCATTTGTCAAAATGCATCAAAGCCATTTGATGTTTGTGGATCACTCACCTGATAATCAGTTATTAGATTTGACGAAGGTTGGTGTTGATGTTTCTGTTTCTGTCTCGTCTGATTTTATTTTACGCTAATCTACATTTCTGCTGATGTGAGTCTTTGTTAGGAAGGTTGGGAGTTTGACTATGAAGGTCGGAGGACTTTCGTCACAGAGGTGAGAGGAAAAGGTCACCAGCTAGTTGTAGCTTTAGCCGACAAACATTTTGAACCTCTTCTTCCGTCCCAGTTTAACCTGGTGTGCTCGGATTCCTGGCTGGTTGACATGTTCCAGTCTCTTCTCGGAGTGGGCAACCTGGTCGGCAGCTTCACCTTTGGCTACTTTGCTGATATGTGAGGCTAATTGGCAGCTTCTTGTCGTTTCCCATGACTGTTTGGCGGCAAGGATCCTTTAGTTTGTTTTCATTGTGCATGTTAGTATCTCTGTGTTGTGTTTTTGCAGGTACGGCAGGAAGTTCAGCATCATTGTGTCAACCTTACTGAACTGCATCGCAGGATTTGCAGTGGCTGTAGTTCCAAACTACACCTGTATCCTGCTCCTCAGGACCATCATTGGCTTTAGTTCCAAAGGAAGCTTTTTGAGCTGCTTCGTGCTGCGTAAGGATCACGTCCTTGTGAAAATCTTATTATTATCTTATTTGTGCAGCTACTTACGTTGTTGCTTTAGCCTCAAATTTTCATTTTTGTTTTGCCGGTCCCCCTGCATTAATGCCTAACAGCTACTTGGCAACCTGTTAACTTGTCGAAAGGCAAAATTCAAACTGCAGAGTTGTCGGCTGGAAGATGCGTCTTAATGGTTGAATTGGCCTCTGCCCTCTGATGGGTTCACCTGTACGATGGCGTCCTGTACATGCTCACCTGTGCTTCTGCAGTCACAGAGATTGTTGGCGTGGGGCAGAGGC
>BJFM01002155.1:6323-20515 GCA_016586285.1 Arothron firmamentum | reverse complement strand
CACACACACACACACACACACACACACACACACACACACACACACACACAGATGGTTGCCGTAGTCTCTGTGGTGGCAGCTGCTGTCTTCCTTCTTGACGATGCTAACGGCTGTTAGCGCAGACAGTGACGGTGCGTTTGTTGGCGTGCAGGACCGGCGCCATCCACGTGGGCGATCGTATCTTAGCCATCAACAGCAGCAGCCTGAAGGGGAAGCCTCTGAGCGAAGCCATCAGCCTGCTGCAGCAGGCGGGCGAGACCGTCACCCTGAAGATCAAGAAGCAGGGGGAACGTAGGCGGCGCCGCTCACGCAGCTTTCACGCCACCGCGGCGCCGTTTCACACACGCTTCTGCTTCCGTGTCCGTCTCAGTGTCCAGTCCCAAGTCCTGCGTGATTGGACCGGGCCTGGGGCAGGAGCAGCAGGATGGGGGGGAGGAGTCTGTGGTCACGGTCCCGCCCCTCTCCGCCCAGCGAGCGTTCAGCACGCTGCCGTCGGTGGACAGCGCCGTGGAGTCGTGGGACGGCTCCAACGTGGAGAGCAGCTTCAGCAGCCCGGGTGAGGCTGACCTCTGACCTCTGACCTGGAGAGTGCTGCTCCCAATGACTAACGTGTGTGTGTGTGTGTGTGTGTAGCTCCACCCTTTCAGACATCTCCGTACACTTTCCACGAGTGGCGCAACGCCAAGGCCACCAACAGCCAATCGTCTTCTTCCGCTCGCCAGAGAGCCAATCCGCTGTCAGACCTGGGCCTGAGCGAGGACGACTGGGACCGCCCCCCGCTGGGAGGGTGAGAGCTGAAACCCCTGACCGCCCGCAGCTGATGCTGAATGCTCCTGCGCCACCTACAGGCTGGCTGCAGCAGAATCTTAGCATCTCCCCTCGTGTTAGCGTTCCTGATTGAAATGAATGGGGCATTAGCATGCAGCTAACAGCGCTGTCCACGCTGTCTCTGCAGCCTCTCTAATCTGCCCAGCGGTTTAATCTCTGACAGCAGGTATCCCACTGACCTTTGACCCCTCACCTTCCCTCACACACTCGCCCTCTGTGACACTCCCCCGCCCCCTGACCTTTGACCCCGTCTAACTCGCCTGCGTGTCGACCCCGCCTGTGTCGGAGCAGAGGAGTTGACCTTTGACCTCCCTGCTCCAGGTTCACTGTGGGACATGATGGGACGGAACCGGACCAGGAGGAGAACTTCTGGTCTCAGGCCCTGGAGGACCTGGAAACGTGCGGCCAGAGCGGCATCCTCAGGGAGCTGGAGGTGAGTGAGCAGACCCCCGGACACCAGCGGATGTCAGCGAACGCATCGTCTGCACCTGAGAGGCGTTCAGGGTCGCCCCAGAAAACCCTGTCAGACCCTGACCCAGCCCCCCAGATGAAAACAGAACTGACTGGTTCTCTCCCAGGAGTCTGGACAGGAAACGCACCTCCTCACTCTGGTATCGCCCCTCCTCTGATCCCCCCTTCTCTCCCCTCTCCTCCTCCTCTGGTCTTCTTTTCTGTTCCTTTCTTCTCTTCTGTTCCTCTTCCTCTTCTCTCTTCCTCTTCTCCCTCTCTTTTTCCTCTCCTCTTTTCCTCTCCGTGTGTGCGTGACTAACGACGCTTCAGCAGCAACGCAGTGATGTCATCCTTCCAGTGATGTCATCCTTTCAGTGATGTCATCCTTCCAGTGATGTCACATGGCTTCTGACCAATCACGTTGGCTCGGCTGCTTTGAGGAGCTGCTGCAGCTTCTGCAAAGCCTGCTGGGAAGTCTGTGATGCTCGACTCTGATTGGCTGAAACCTGGGACGACCCAGTCCATCTAAACTGTAAAGGGGGCAGGTGGTCCCAGAGTGGATCCAGTGGATCCTCAGCGGTCAGAACCCGATCGGGACCATCACAGGCTCCTCCCCAGGCTCCCAGGATGCATCTGGCCTCTCGCTCGCGGCTTTGTTCTCGAGTTGTGATTGGACGTCATCTGATTGGCTGTCTCCAGGCAACCATCATGTCCGGGTCCAGCCTGAGCCTGAACCACGAGCCCGCCCCCCCGCGCAGCACGCTGGGCCGCCAGGCCAGCTTCCAGGAACGCAGCAGCTCCAAAGCACAGGTGAGCGGAACCCGGCCCAGGTCGCCGCCCCGCCATCCACCCCGCCCTAGCTTCAGTCCCTCCTCTCACAGGTGTCGGCGCGCTCCAACACCTTACCGTCCGATCCGCAGCGCCGCGCCTTCGCCATGAGGAAGATGAGGCAGGAAGTGAATGACATCCTGAACCAGAACCCTGTGGAGCTCCACAAGGTGACCCATCAGACGAGGAGGAGAGGGGCGCTGGTTGTGGAGCTAACTTTGTGTGTGTGTGTGTGTGTGTGTGTGTGTGTGTAGCTGACCCTGGAGAAGGCCTCAGATCTGGAGGACTTTGGCTTTAGCGTCTCTGATGGTTTGCTGGATCGCGGCGTCTACGTTAGCAACATCCGTCCGGGAGGCCCGGCGGAGCAGGGCGGCCTGCGGGCCTACGATCGAATACTGCAGGTAGCACGACGACAACAACAACGACAACAACAACAACAACAACAACAGCTGGAGCTGCCTGGGCCGGGGCGCCCCCTGCAGGCCCCGCCTCGCTAACGCCGTCCCCGTTTCTTCCAGATTAACCACGTCCGGACCAGGGACTTCGACTGCTGCCTCGTGGTTCCGCTGATCGCAGAGTCTCCAAACCGGCTGGAGCTGGTCATCAGCCGGAACCCCGCCTCCTCGCCCTCCCTGCTGACCAATCACACTGACGGCGCCGCCACCAACAGCCACTCCCCCCAAGCGTCCGAGCTCTGCGTGGGCCCGGCGGAGGACGGCGGTCCGATCAAGTGGAGCCAACCTGGAGACGTGCTGATGGTGGGTCAGGTGACCAATAAGTCCTTATAGCAGACACAGAAGTGGGCGGAGCCAGTTGGGACCAGACAGAAGAAGGGATCAACAGTCCGAGAAGAACAGAGCTGAACTGGTTCCGGCCGGAGTCAAAGTGGACCCCCCCCACCACCCCCATGGTGCTACACACCTTCTGGATGAACTTTAACCCCTAACCGCTGACCTTTGACCTGCTGAAGCAGCACAAAAGCACACCGATGGACTCCTTAAGTGTCCATCTGAACCAGTTCTGGACACTGGTCCAACTGGAGCAAGAACAATGACTACTGATCCAAGGGGAACCACTAAGAGTACTGGTTGGACTGGGCCAAGGATACTGGCTTCCAGTTGTGTCAGAGCCACTGTGAAAGGTTTGACTGGTCCAAGAACCACTGGTTCTACGAGCCGAGACGGCAGACTCGGCCTGGGCTTTTGGTGTGGTTCTGGTGGACTCCAGAATCATGGCAGCAGCCTCCAGCTGGGTCAGAACTGCGTAGTACCGGTCCCAACGGACCCCAGCCACAGCCAGTAACCTCACTGGTCTTAGACCACGCTGCTGGGCCCAGGCCAGTGCTGAACCAGCGCCATGGTTCTGTCCGACCCGGCCAAGAACCACAGCAGCACCAAAAGGTCAAGACTCCAAAGTCCGAGTCCTGCTGACAGACGGTTAGAGATGCTCCCATCAGACGGGTGTCACTGGTACCAGTACCGACAGACCTGTCACCCTGGTCCCGGTCCCGGTCCAGGTCCTGGTTCTGGTTCTGAGAGAGATGCTGGTGTGGAAGTGCCTTAACTCTGCTTTCTCTCCACTCTGTCATTCATGGTTTGTTTGTTTCCGCGGTTCTCCGTCCCGATGTTCTGACCCACTTCAGACCGCCGCCTCCTCCGCCGGGTTAACTGGCGAGCTCCGCCCCCCCACCGTGTCACTCAGCTGTGATGTCACTCTGCGCATGTAGCCGGTGCAGCGGGCGCCGTCCCCAACGCGCGTCGCCGTGGAAACGGAGGCCGGATTGAGGCGTGCCGCTCCAAACCGAACCGAACCGGGCAGAGCAGTGTGTGAAAGAGGTGGGCGGGGCTAGATGGAAACCTAGAAGATGATTGGTCGGTTGGGGGGGGACACGTGACGGAGCCAGATCATTCCACTTCCTGCCTCGAGTAGACGAACACGGGAAACTGGACCGGGGGAATGGTCCTGGACTGGTTGGGGCTGGTTCTGATGGGAGCGTCTCCAACCAGAGCGAAGCTTTGAAGCTTTGAAGTTAGCGTGTTAGCTCTGTGCCATGAAGCAACCAGGAAGACGCGAAGACGAGCAGTTCAATAAGACTTTTCTACTGTTTACACCTGTTGGACTGGCCACACTGTGTGTGTGTGTGTGTGTGTGTGTGTGTGTGTGTGTGTGTGTGTGTGTGTGTGTGTGTGTTGTGTTTAGAACCAAGGCCAGTTAAGCCCCTCCCACCTTATCCTGGCTTTGTCACACTAAATTCTTCCCTCAACCAGTTCTGAGCGATTCAGCTGATTGGCTGGAACCAATCAGGAGATCAAATCCTGCCCCGCCTCCCGACACAAAAGCACCAATCAGCTCCCAGGAAGAAGCCAAGCATGCCCCTCCCCCCTGTCTCTCCACCCCCTCAGTAATAGTACTCTCTTATGCTAATCGATTGTGTGTTTTTGATTGATTGTTGTCAGTTTCTCTGTTTGTTTGTTTCCGTGGCGACTGAATCTGAAAACATGTAAAATAGATTAAAACAGTTCAGTCGTGTTGCTGTTGACATAAAAAAAAAAAATCAAACCCTGAAACTCTTCACCTCATGACCACCGAGCATTACACAAAAGATCCTAAAGAAACAGGAAGTCTGTGACAGTAAACGTGTGTGTGTGTGCGCGTGTGTGTGTGTTCAAGAACGTTAGCATCTCACCTCTAAACTCCTGATTTTCAACTGGCCAATCAAATCCCTCCTGACGGTCGTTTGTTTGCCGCTGTCATTGGATGTTTGACAGGACAGAAACCGTGAATGATGTTGTCACACAGTGCTAGCATGTTGCTAATGTGTTGCTAACAACCTCCGCATCTACCACGTGGCTGCCACAGGCAGCGCAGTGCTAAGGGGAAACGCAGCTCCTGATTGGACGGTGCACGATTAGCACAAAGTTAGCATAGGGCTACAATCCATCAAAGTGGCTTTTCTTCCAGAAGAGCTGGTTCGGGTTGCTAATATCTCATCAGCACAGATGTGGTTTACACAGGTTCTTAATTCACCTCGTATTTCACCTGCTACCACAGAGCTAAGAGAATGAAATAAGTGATGATGTTGTTCAAGGCTAAAACAAGGACAACAGTGACATATTGAAAAATATTACCACGATTAGCTGAGCACAACAGTAATGGCTGATGATAAATAATGTAAATAGTGTGAGCTTGGTACTGACATCTCAGAAATAGCATATCATTCCTTGACATTTAGCCCAGGCAAACACAGAACGAAGACCTGCTAACGGGATTAAAAGGCTGTTGATATTGTTTTTAGCCGCGTATTCCACGCCACTGTGAGGAGACTTTACATTCTGTCACACTGACAGAAAACATGATGTTTCTACTGTTAGCATGTAGCTAACATATAATTCAAACAGTGACATTTAGCACAAAGTTAGCATTCCTCATATCATGGCTATTGTGGATTGGTAAAGCTAATCTAGCTCAGTTCTACCAATCAGGAAGAGCCAAGGGGGCGTGGCTTCAGGAGGGTTGAGGAGTGAGATCCAAAGCCATAAACACAAGTTTGTGTAGAAAGGAGGAGTGTGTGTGAGTGTGTGCGTGCGTGTATGTGTGTGTGTGTACAGCTGTGTGTGTGTGTGTGCGTGTGTGCTAGTGTTTGTGTGCATGTGTGTGTGTGTGTGTGTACCACTGCAGGGATTTGCACGCTAGTGATTCACCTCAGCAAGACTTCCACAAACACGCAAAACACACACACAAAAACACACTCCCACCACGCACACGCATTGCACTGCCATTTAAACCGGTGGGTCCGATTAGTTTCCATGTAGCTTCACCAACCAAACTGTATTTTTCTTTAAAGGAACAGGGATGTTGTAAAGTATTTTTGTACAAATTTAATACTTTGGTAGCATGATGATGTTCCTGGTGTTTGTCCTGTTGGGCTCAACTGCTCCCCCCACCTCCACCCACTTTGTATGGAAGACTACTGAACAACAATAAAGATGAAGACCTGCTGGACGACTTGACTGTTTCATTATCCATCCATCCATCCATCCATCCATCCATCCATCCAAACACAAATATAAACAACACAAATGCCACGTTTAAACTGGTTTAAAATCCCATCTATATTTAAATTTTGCGATTAATTTATATTATTAACCATGCTCAGTTTGCGGTAACATCAGCTCCACGAAGTGAAAGTTCATATAGAAAATAATAAACACGTGATTTACAATAACAATAACACACTAATGTACCTCAAATGTGGACCGGATGTGACGTTTGTTCTGGGCGCTCCGACCGTTCGTTGACTCTGGGCTGGATTACTTCTGTCTGTCCGCCGGGCTTCTGTTGTCGTTAGCCGCCGCTGCTGTTCTCGCCATCGTTTCTGCTCCTCTTCATCTTCCTGTAAGGAACAGGAATATTTGTTAAATTCCCTGCCGGAAAAGGAGCCTCCAAGCCCGGCAGCAGCCATGTCTACCGCCCTGGAGAGCTACATTAACCGTATCCTGCTGCAGGCGCCGAGCTAACATGCTAACGGAATGAATGACAACATGCTAGTTAGCTTAGCCTTGTAGCCCCTTGTAGGCGTTTGTTTTGATATTAAGGCATTATGTGGAGTTAGTAAAAGCTTTAAATGTGGTTGTGCTCTGTGCCAGTTTTTTACCTTGACCAGGGGACTCAGGTACCGTGGCCATCGTCACCTCCGACGGCAGGATGATCGTGGTGAGTTCACGTGTCCACCTTCTTTTCTGCCTATTTGTCAGTGAAGACTTGGCCAATTAAAACTGTGCCCGCGCGCGCGCGTGTGTGTGTGTTCAGGGCACTCTGAAAGGCTTTGATCAGACCATCAACCTGATCCTGGATGAGAGCCATGAGCGTGTGTTCAGCTCCAGTCAGGGCGTGGAGCAGGTGGTGCTGGGACTTTACATCGTCAGAGGAGACAACGTGTGAGTGACCTCTGACCTCTGCCTTGATTGTTGAGTGTTGATTGTGATGACGTTGCTTTAGGCTCATTTTTGGAAGCTGGTGGACTGATGACTGATTGATCTTCAGGGCCGTGATCGGGGAAATCGACGAGGAAACAGACTCCACCCTGGATTTAGGAAACATCAGAGCCGAACCGCTCAACTCGGTGGTCCACTGACCCCCCGGGTCACCATGGCAACCGCACATGTGGCCCTGGAGAACCTTTGCTCAATTTTTTTCAATGGTGATTTTGTTTTATATATAAATAAAGAGTTGAAATAATGAGACCGTAGATACAGTTTTATGATTCTAATGTTTTTATCATTTTGAGAATGTTCAATAAAAGTTAAGTTCTTCTTTGTCAACAATTTTTTTAAACATTTCTTCGACCATTATGTAGCTTTGCTGACACCTTGGGGCGAAGTTGTAGATTGCAGGTTGTGTTGATGAAAAGGGCCTTACAGTGGGCGGGGCCTGAGATCAGCGCTATGATTGGTTCGTGCCACTTCCTTGTTTGTGTTGAGCGAATCATCTTAACGAGGTAGCAGAAGTTCTTCCACCAAACTGGGTTGCACGTGCGCGTCCTCAGGCCCGAGCATCACCGCGCTCTGCAGTCGTCTGATCAGGTCTGGAGGCGGAGCCGCGTCCTCGTGATGGAGCCTCAGCCAGGAATCTCCTGAAAACAGGAACGCCAGTTACACGGACGCTCCTGAACACGCCGTCTCTCAGGCGGGCCATGACCTCTGACCTTTAGCAACCCACTGGCCAACAGACACCAGTAACTCCGCCCCCACGCTGTGGTTGATTGGCTCTCCAGCCTTGGATCGGCCCGCCCCCAGCTTATGAAGAACCTCAGCTAAAACCATCCCATCGATGTCCAGAACTCTGCCTGTGGGAGGAGTCAAAGGTTACCGAGGAGACCCCTCGATCAGCTGATCAGCTGATCAGCCGATCAGCTTCCTCTTAAGTTCCTGAAACTGCAGGACTGCGTGAAACAAACGTTACCGTCTGCTTCGGCCTGCAGCTCCAGCTGATGCTCAGATTTCCTCAGGACCTTGAAGTAATCAGTGTGGGCGGAGCAAAGCTGCGCGGCCGCCGCTCTGGCCACGCCCTGCGCCTCCATCATGGCCTGGAACCTGGACAGAGCAGCTCCACCAATCACAGCCTCAGAAATCCGCCTCCGGCCCTCTGATAGGTCAGGAGCCGCGCCTGTCATCAGCAGGAGAGCTCCGCCTACAACCAGACCACATGATGATCCTTGGACCTGAAAAGGCGGCGAGGACCTCAGGAGCGCGGCTGAGGCGGTTACCCAGGGTGGCGACCAGCTCCATCAGGTCGTCGGGCCCCCGGCCCTTCAGCGTCTCCAGGGCCTCCATCACCTCCAGGCTGTTCCCAACACATCGGCCAATGGTAGCGTCCATACGGCTAAGCACCGCCCCCGTGTGGATCCCCAGGCCGTTGCCCACCTTCACCTGCAACGTCGTCCACACCTGGGTCACGCTTCCCTTCTGACGCTTCTCGGTTGCCATGGCTACCGACGGCCGGCCTCCCTGCGGCGGTTAGCCTCGGGGAGGGCGGAGCTAAGCGGCGGCGCTCACCAGCAGCTGCGCTAGCTCCTTGGCGCTCCGCAGGTCCTTGTAGAGGGCGGCGCGTCCGAACTTGACGTCCAGCACCAGCGCCGACAGCGACTCGGCGCCCTTCTTCGAGATGATGGAACCTGGAAGCACAGAAGCCGTGAAGCGCCGCAGGAGCCCGGCGGCGAGCCAGGAGGCGCGCTCCGCTACCGGCGATCAGCGGCAGGCTGTCCACCGTGCTGGTGGCGTCCCGCAGGGCGTAGAGCACCCGGTCGGCAGGAACCAGGGTCTGGGTCTGGCCCACGATGCAGCAGCCCACCGAGGCCAGGATCTCCAGGACCTGCGCACCAGGACCGGATGGTGTGAGCCGTTGCTAGGGCGACGCCCGCGGCGCCAAAGCGGCGGCGCTCACCTGAGCGGCTGATTGGTGGACGCTGAATCCTGGAATGGACTCCAGCTTGTCCAGGGTTCCCCCCGTGTGAGCCAAGCCCCGCCCACTGATCATCGGCACCTGAGGAGCGCGGCCAGAGGTGGTGGGGGCGCTCTGAGTGTGTGTGTGTGTGTGTGTGTGTGTGTGTTCTGACCTTGCACCCGCAGGCGGCGAGCGCTGGCGCCAGCACCAGGCTGACCTTATCCCCGACCCCTCCCGTGGAGTGTTTGTCGACCACCAGCCCCTCCCAGCTCTGGGGCCACGACATCACTTCCCCCGACGACATCATCTCCCTGGTCAGGGTCTGGATCTCGCCGTCGGTCATCCCCGTCTTCCAGATGGCCATAAGCATGGCGCCTGACCACAGAAGAAGACCACAGTGAGGCCTTCAAGGGCGCCGACGGCAGCGGGACGTCCCAGACTCTCCGCACCGGTCTGGGCCTCCTGGATGGACCCGCTGGTCACCGCCCGCACGAAGGTCCCGATGTCGTGGTCGCTCAGGACCCGTCCGTCACGCTTGGCCCTGATCAGCTCGGGGATGGTCGCCATGGTGACCTGGATCAGCTGACACGTCCTGATTCCTGGAAAACAACCACAGATCTGAGGGGCCGGAGGACAACGTTCAGGTTTACGACGGACTTTACAGCCAGACTGAGGGTCGGAGCTGGAGATCCATTAACCCGCCGCTAGTCAATCAATAACACAAACACACACACACACACACACACACACACACACACACACACACACACACACACACTCTACGTACCTGTCCTGCCTCTGTCCGTCCCCTAAGTGGAGCGCGCCGCCGGGGGAGCGCTACTTGGGGTCGTTAGCGCTAGCCCCGCCCACTGGCCATCGGACCACTAGCGTTCACGCTACAATCTGCTGCTTTTAGCTGATTGGCTGCAGTCGGGCCAAGCGGCCAAGCACCGCCCCCTACTGGAAGACAACGGTTGGAGACGTCTGAGGCTGTGGGTCCGCTCTCTGCAGGTAGAACTCTGCGAGGCCTTGACCCTGAGTTGACTTGTCCCAGACATCCCGGCGCCGTCTCACAAGTGTTCCGGGTCTCCTGAGACCGGGACAATGCCGTGGGCTCACGGGGGACGTCCTCCCCCTTCCTTCCTCCCTTCCAGCAGGAGTCAGGTGGTGAGCAGAGAAGAATGGCTTTCAGGTGGTCCACCTTTCCTGTTGTCTGGACAAGGCCGTGGACTCCTGAGGGGTGTCTTCCTCCGTCCTTCTCCTTCATTGGACTCTTGAATTCAGACGCGTTTACTCGGTGGTTTATGAGGCCAGTCAGGAGGAGATCTTCACCATCAGGACCACCAGAGCTCCTGCGGCGAGCTGCAGCGTCTGCTTGATGCCCGACTTTCCTCTCCAATAAACGTCTCTTCAAAGACAGCCGGTGTCTGCGGAGATTCCTTCAAGGTTCCTTCAAGGTTCCTTCAAGGTTCCTGCCTCATCAACACATCTGGGCTGTCAGAAGAAATTCACCACATTTACACCGAGCACACAAACACAACCCGCTAACAACGCTAACAACGCTAACAACGCTAGCGGTGGTAAACGGGTGGGCGGACGCCTTCAGGATTATTGTCCACATCATGAAGTCCAAAATGTCCATGAAACGTCCTCATAAACAACAAGGACAGCAGCACCAGAACTGATCATCTGTGAATGCAGGTGTTGGACCGGCGCCTGACAGGTGAACCGCCGACGTGCTTTTATGATGAAGGAAACACAGGAAGCAGTTTGACTTTGTAATAAGTTGAATGTTTATTATAAAGGTTACAATCTGTAGGTGCAGAGATCCTGGAGGTTACAAAAGGAGAACCTACGATGACGTCACTCACTCCAGAACCACACACACACACACACACACACTGGAAAAAGAGGAAGCTGGACCTTCAGAACCTTCAGAGGACCCTCAGAACCTTCAAAGGACCTTCAGAACCTTCAGAACCCTCAGAACCTTCAGAACCCTCAGAGGAGGTGGGTCGGGAACCGTCAGAACCTGGTCACCATGGTCAGGATGACGGCTTTCTCAGGTTCGACTGTTTGGACTCTCAGCCAATCAGCAGGAAGCTGAGGTCTGATCTCACGTGATTTCGCACAGGTCACATGACCTCTGACCTGCCCTGGAGGCGAAGGTCAGTGGGTCACGCTAAAGCGAACAGAAGTTTGAGCTCCTGTGGAATCGTGAGTGAAGATCTGAAACAGTCTGGATTCATCAACATCATGGGTTCTTTGATCTGATCAAAGACAACGAGCGTAAATGATCAATAACACAGAAGAAAGAATAAAGCCCCAAAACTCTCCAATACTGATGAAAGATCATTCGCACCAAAACACCCACAGAAGGACTTCAAGGCTAGTCCTTCAATGCTAAGCTAGCAGTTAGCTACACTAGAATGTAGCTTCCCAACCTTCGGGAGAACAAACCTAAAGGTGTTTATTGGCCAGTGAAAAACGCGATAATACATGGTTAGCATACCGGCCGACGCGTTTCTGCGGCGCTAGCCGGCCGTCTGAATCTGAAGGTGATGTTTGTTCGTGCTGTCGATGTAAAAACAGCCAGTAGGAGTTTAGCTCGTCGCTAACGGGAACTGTTGTTTGTGAAAGTGACTGTGCTACCTGATAATTAGTATTGCTAGCAGGATGCTAGCTTAGAAAGGTGTCGCGCTCCGAACCAGCGACTGTCAGGCTACAGCCGGATGTGGTCGTTGTTTTCCTCCATGTTTCAAAAAAAAAAAAAATCAGCTTTGCACAAACCAGGAATGAGTTTCATGAAACAGGATGTGAAGCCCTTAAAATACTGATGTCACAGACGGCAAAACCGGAAGCTACCAAAGTACAACGGCAGCAAGTTTAGCTTCTACAGAAGTTTCCATCTGACAGAATGGCTACATTATCTTATCCTAATATCGATGAGGCCGTAAAGTCGACTGTAATGTGCAGAACTGGCGTTCTAGACCTGCGAGCGACACGTCTGAACAAGGTTTCGTGATTGTAGCATTAGCTTGAGTTTAGGTTTGTTGTCGTGGAAACAGGCACTGGAACGTTGATTGTGCTTCAGAAGGAAATAAAGGAGACGAGCGCTAACCCTAACCCGCGTCTGGCTCTTTGAAAAGCTACGCTAACCTAGCTCCTCGTTCAGGTACAAAAGTGGAGGAAGGTCGTGTTTGGACCAAAGGGAAGTCGGAGGTTTCACATTTGGGGTCCCGTTTGTGCAAAAGAGTAAATCGCAGCTGTTAGCACGATCGCGTTGTGATTGAATTCTCTCCCAACACTGGACGGATACGTTAGCAGCTAACGTGCTAGCAACCATAATTCCACAGGGCCTCTGCGGACGCCACAGCCGGTCAGGTGATCGCAGAGCTTCGGACTAGCGTCAAACGTGAGGGTTGCAGCTAGGAAAGAGGCTAGGCTGGCTATTATTAGCATTCCAGCTGTAAATAAAAACCAAAATGAGCAGGATTGCTGCAGTAGCCTGAAGAGCATGAGCCAGTGACAACACGGGAAAAACAAGCCCCGCCCCCACGTCTTCATTAGCATCGGGAAAATAATAATCACAAAAATGGTGGATTACAACAGCGTGAAAGAGAGTGCAGGTCCTCCGAGTTAGCGCCGATGTCCGACCGGCTAGCCGGGCAGAATTTAGCGGCTGTTGGCGGGCCAGGAAGTTGGGAGGAGGGAGGAGGCGACAGGTGTTTCTGTACAGATGGCTTTGAAACGTTAGCACCGTGCACCGTCAGCCCTCGCTAGCGACCAGAGAGGTTTACAGCTGGAGCTCCCTGAAACACAACACGTCCACGTCCACAAATCAGTAGCACTTCCAGAAAAATCACAGGGAACCAAGCAGAACTTCAGCTCCACCCACATCCAGGAGGCGTCGCCCGCGGACATCCTGGCAGCGCCGTGATGCTTCGCCGTCGCCGGTAAAACACAAACTCAAAGTGAACAAAAGTCTTTAGGAGTAACATGTGAAGGACAAGAGGCGTCCTCTGCTAACCTCCTGACGCGACTGTCCGGATGCTAGCTGGTCCTCGGAAGCAGAACGACGTGAGGGAACCAAGCCCGGCCTTCGTTAGCGCTCAGGGCGCGTTAGCTCTTTGATCCGGAAAAGCAGGAGGTGAAATTCTGACGCTAACGGGACGCTAAGAAGCTAGCCTAGCTTTAGCAGAGCCTCCGGGTCAAAACGGAGCTTTCCGCACGCATCCGAACGCGGTTAGCATCGAGCCGCTGGCTTTGATCTTTGATGACGCCGCCCTGCGTCCAACAGCAGGTGGCTAACGCTAACGGTTAAAGGGGAGACTAAAAACAACGGATCAAAGAGCTGACGAGCCGGAGCGCGAGCCCGCGGGGCTCACCTGAGGGACCCGATCTGGGCCCAGATCTAACCACGGCGGCCGGAGGGGAGGGGTCAGGGGTCAGAGGTCAGAGGTCAGGTGGAGGCGTCCAGCAGGCCCCGCAGCGCCCTCTCGATGTTGATGCGGTGGCCCAGCCGGGTGACGCCCAGCTCCAGGTAGTCCTCCTTGGTGAGGGCGGGCAGGTGCGAGCCCTCGATCTCGTGCTCCTGGAAGCGCTGGCGGTGCTCGGCCAGGCCCACGCTCTCCAGCCAGTCCCCCACGTCGTACTTGTTCCACAGGCCGAGGGGCCGCTGCCGCCAGGGCCGCAGGGCCAGCAGGGGCCCGCTCAGCACCGGGGAGGGGCAGGGCGAGGCGTGGGGCGAGGGCGAGGGCGAGCGGGAGCGGGTGCGGGCGCTGGCGCTGCGCATGACGAAGCGCACCTCCTTGGGCTCGGAGGGGAGGCTCAGGCTGGACGACTTCAGGATGGTCAGGGCCCGGCTGGAGCCCAGGTCCGGACGCTCGCAGGGGGAGGGGCCGGGCGAGGGCGAGGGGGAGGGGCTGCGCCGGCTGACCGGGTAGCGGCTGCCGGGGCGGACGGTGTAGGTGGAGCCGAAGCCCCGCTGGGAGATGGTGTGGAGCTCCCCGAGGCTGGAGAACAACCTGGAGAGAGAGCAGACCCAGGGTCAGCTGAGAGGGGGACCGGGGACAGAGGACAGGACAGGAGGGGACAGGAGGACAGGAGGACCGGGGGGGACAGGAGGACAGGAGGACCGGGGG
>BJFM01002153.1:0-20659 GCA_016586285.1 Arothron firmamentum | reverse complement strand
TATATATATATATATATATGGGTGGGGGGGAAAGATTTGTGATAGTTTTGGTTCTTGCTTATAGATCAGTAATCTTCAAATAACAGAAAGACCAGAGGAAAATGGTAAGTACAACAAAATGACAGAGGCCTAAAATCATAATTGTTGGGGTTAAACCCTGACCCTAACTGTGTAGGTACAACCACCAATGCAACAAATTCAGGAACTGCGGCTGCCACGTCTGCTACAGAAGCAATGGGAGATAAATCCACAGATGATGATGACAAAGGTGAGTTATTAATGCTTGGTGTTAGAGATGTATATCATTGTGTAAAATTCCTCCTGTTCTTGATGGTCTTTTTCTTACTGAAATGTGACTTGTTGCTGCCAAATTTGTTTTCTCAGAGGACAGAGCGGCACAGTCACTGTTAAACAAGCTGATACGGAGCAATCTTGTCAAAAACACTAATCAAGTGGAAGTTCTTCAAAAGGATCCCAGCTCCCCGCTTTACTCTGTCAGGTCTTTTGAGGAGTTGCGTCTGTAAGTACATGCTACAAATTATCTCTTCATCTTCCTCCATTTCCTATAAATATTAACTGTTAGTTAATGACATTGTGATCTTAATTATCTGCACACAAAGCACCACAAATAAAGACACTGTCTCCAATTTTAGCAAAAATCTTAGTTCTTTTAAGGCAACTAAATTGTCCTTGTTTTGTTACCAGGAAACCACAGCTGCTTCAGGGCGTGTACGGCATGGGTTTTAACAGACCATCCAAAATCCAGGAGACTGCCTTACCCATGATGCTTGCTGAACCGTAAGTTTTGACTGTGGGGTCCTTAGGCAGGCCAACACCTCTGCCAAAGCTTACTCAAAGACTTTTATATTTTCCATGGCCCTTTTTTTTTTTTTTTAAGTGTATTGAATTCAGTAGACTTTCCAAGTGATGATGTTGTTTAAAACACTTTTCTGTGTGTGTAATGTATGTTTCATTTAGTCCACAGAATTTGATCGCCCAGTCACAGTCAGGAACTGGAAAAACAGCTGCATTTGTTCTGGCGATGCTCAGTCATGTGGATCCGAGTAAAAAATATCCTCAGGTTAGTTTTCATCTCTTACTATTGAACATTTGAAGTTCATGGTATGGTAAATTTGAAACAATGATTTCAATTACTTTATAGTTGTTTTAATGTCCATTTGACTTTTTTTTTTTTTTTTTTTTTCAGTGCCTCTGTGTCTCACCCACATATGAACTGGCACTTCAAACTGGGAAGGTGATAGAACAGATGGGACAACACTATTCTGAGGTCAAACTAGTCTACGCCATCAGAGGAAATAAATGTAGGATTTTTTTTTTTTAAATAAAATTATTCATTTTGCTTTTTTCTGTTACAAATGTAGTCTAAACAATGATTGCTTTTTGCTTCTAAATATCTCAGTGCCGAAAGGAACAAAGCTCCAGGAACAGATAGTTATTGGTACACCTGGCACAGTGCTAGATTGGTGTGGGAAATTTAAGTTTTTCGACCCCAAAAAGATCCGGGTGTTTGTGCTGGATGAAGCTGATGTCATGATTGACACACAGGGTCACCAGGACCAGAGCATCCGAATCCAGAGGTTAGCAAATTTAATAATTAACAACTGCAGGATTTGATCTACAGAATCTGGGACACTTCCTTTCCTCCTTGTTGTCACACAGGATGCTACCCCAGAGCTGCCAGATGTTGCTTTTCTCTGCTACCTTTGAGGAATCAGTGTGGAACTTTGCCAAGCGCATTGTGCCGGACCCCAACATTATCAAGTTGAAGAGAGAGGAAGAAACATTAGACACCATCAAGCAGTACTATGTGTTGTGCAACAGTAGAGAAGAAAAGTTCCAGGCCCTCTGCAACATCTATGGAGCTATCACTATTGCCCAGGCTATAATCTTCTGCCACGTGAGTTATGTTTTGAACATTTAACAATGATAATACACAGCCCAAAATACACTTAAAATACATTTAAAAATGGCTTTCTCCAATTCGTAATCCAGACAAGAAAGACTGCAGGCTGGCTTGCTGGTGAGTTGTCCAGAGAAAACCACCAGGTGGCGGTACTCAGTGGAGAGATGCAGGTGGAGCAGAGAGCTGCTGTGATTGAACGCTTTAGGGATGGCAAGGAGAAGGTCCTGGTCACCACCAATGTTTGTGCTCGAGGTACGAACTCAGCGTCATGTCACCCAACATGGACACGTGCAACTGTTGTGTTCATCTTTCTTTTTCCTCACCCTAAAGGTATCGATGTGGAGCAGGTTTCAGTGGTCATCAACTTTGACTTACCGGTGGACAAAGACGGCAACCCAGACAACGAGACATATCTGCACAGGATCGGCCGCACAGGTCGGTTTGGCAAAAGGGGTCTGGCCATCAATATGGTTGGCAACATGAACATGAACATCCTCAAAAAAATCCAGGAACATTTCAGTAAGTCTGATTTTCACAATTTTATGCGTAATAGTTGTTTAAATCAGGAAAGGGGTTACGCTGACCTTCCTAACAAAACCACCATTTTCTGTTGTTCCTTTCTAGATAAGAAAATTGAGAGATTAGACACAGATGATCTGGATGAAATTGAGAAAATCGCCAGCTAAAAGGGGCGTACTGTTAACCACGTGAAGGATTGAGAATCGGCTTCCCCTTCCGCTCTTCGCTCTACAAGGACAGTATGCTCCTATAGTGTTTTAAGCTTTTATGTTTTTCCTTTTAGCCGTCAGATCGAGGAGCGAAACCACGAATGCAGCACATGTTTACACCTGGAAACGTCTCCTGTTAAGACGTGTTTTTTGGAACATACCCCATTTCACTCTTTGTACCTCTTTAAATAAAGTCTGAATTAATTACTGTATCCACCACTGTATCCTGATCTATCAAAAACAGTTGTGGATGCGTCTGTGATACCAAACACACATGGATGTATTTAGCTGTTTTAAATATTTGAAGCCAAATTGACCTGCCCCTCCGCAAAGACAATTCCAAAAAAAAAAAAGGGAATATACAATTTTACTTTTGTGCCATTAAGTTTTAATTAAAAAAGGTCGATGTGTGATGGAATGTTCCTGATTACGGCATTTGTTTTGTTCTGTATTGACCTAAAGTACAAAGGGTGAATTTGGGTAAACTGCTCAAAGTGGTATTTGGATCTGTCAGATAAGGTGGATGGTAATGGTTGGGTTTCAAGGCTCTATGCAAACATAACCTGTGATCATCGAGTACTCTCAAACAACCGAAATGACTCCCTTTCTAACCTCAGCTTTAGCATCAGGGTGTGTTTTCTGCCAAAAACGGCTCCTCTATAACGTAGACTTGTCACGGTCATTAAACTCACATTCATGCACCTCTCAAGCGCAGTTTTAACCTGTTAAAAACCAGTGTTCCTCACCACAACAGGCTTGGCACTGTTGACATTGTCTTTTTTTTTTTTTTTTGCCATTTGTTTCACTGAATCTCCATTTTCTTATGTAATCATGATGCTCTGATATGTTTTTTCACCCTTGTGTCTCAAACAATCTTTTCAATCAGGGTCTCCAGTTTGACTTAAGCTCAGCCACATTTATAAGGATTGTGAGTAAAAAAAAAAAAGCCTTCCTCAAGTGCATTATATGTATATATATATATATGTATGTATGTACATATATGTATGTACATGTATGTATGTACATATATATATGTGCATACATAGATATATATATCGAGATATATATATATATATCTCGATATATATATATAATTTCGTTACTGATACTCAGATATTGGGCTTAATATTCTTGCTAACACTTGAAATTTTGACTACATTGAATTCTGGTTGTGAGAATTACCTTGAAACCAAATGCTGAATTGATGTGAGGACCTATGCCAATCATATTCACTGTGTTCTCCAGCACAGTCTAACGTATAGACATTGTGTACTTGTGTACATATTTGAAATTTCAGGTTAAAGAAATGCGTATATGAATTATTGACACTTCTAAGAAGTGCATAATCATTCCTCATGAGGTTAAATTTTGACAAATGCAGTGCTTCAAAGGCAGTGAGCCAAAGTCAGTTAACCTTGGACTGGGGTGTGGGAGGTGGCTTACCAAAATTGTATTTGATCATAGTGCTGGAACAGTAAAGATAGAATCTGTCAGTCTTAACCTCGCACAAACCTCATCTGGCTTCCAACGGTACTGGGGTGACTGGTCAGGGAAGTCTGTTTTTTCGTAGACTGTTTACAGACAACAAATTAAAAGTGAGAATGGCCTAAAAAGGCCTGACGAAGCAGTGTATGCAGTAGGGTTTTTTTTTTCTGGACAGTTGGATGTAAACATAATCAGCATGTGTGCACATTTTTGGATCTCTACCACTGCACCACCAACAGATGCAGCCGTAGCTGTAAAGTTCAACACTCCTTTGCATGTTGGAAACCGTCTTTGATGACCGTCATAACCTTTAACATAATTCATACATATATAAATACGTGAGCGTAACAGTGGGGCGTGGCACCCATGAGCATTGGGATTATAGATTATTAGTGTGTGATGTTCTGTAGGTGAGCTGCATTCATGGACACAGTCATGTAATCTTAATATTTTGAATTAAACAGACTTGTACATGTCAACTTGATTTGGTTGAATGTTTGGTTTGATTGTTTTTTGGGAAATGAAATTAAAGCAATAAGAAAAATGAATTACAAAATTTATTCAAATCACAATTTATAAAAAGCACAGAATGGAATGAAATTAATCTGTGTTATAACCTTGTTGATTTGTTGTCTGTGGTGAAAACTGCAGGTCTGAGGAAGCAAAAGGATTTTCAGCATGACTGAAAGTGTTAGCACCTTCTCTGACCTTCATCAAATAAAACGTACCAGTCTGGCTGTAGTCCACCCTGGCAAGGAAGAGGCCGTGGGCTGGCGCAGCCAGGCCCTGTGGGTAGGCTAGCGAGTCCCGAGCCTCTAGAACCTCCTTTAGCTGAGCCACAGAGAGGTGACCCTGGCCTACAGCCACCAACGCCCCTGTCATCCTCCTCACCTGCAGCGCCACAAAGGTTCATATCAATAATCCTGGATTGATCTCGTTATCGCCAGCAGGTGGCGATGTTTCTTTTTAATCAACTATCATTACGCAGCTGAGGACAATGAACAAACCTGCTTGTACAGAAAAGAACGGCTAGTAAATATCAGCTCCAGGAATTGAACCTCTCTGTGAAGAATAAAAGAGAAATGAATGGCAGAAATGTTTTACATGAGAAATATTGGACAACAAATTAAAGCTTGGTCATCTGAAAAAAACACCTACTATATGCATGGATTATTATATGCTTTAAATTTTTAAAATATATTTTCCAGTGCTTTTCTTTGAGATAATGCTTAGACATTTATGCAAATTACATAAATCTGATAGAGCAGGGCACTTTCCTTGTTCAAATGTCACCGACTGAACAAGGCGTAAAGATAATATGCATAGAGTTTTTGCAATTTGATGTTTCCTGTTGCTTTTCCCCCCTCACTTAAACTGCTTGACCTTACACATAAGGGACAAAAGCAAGCACATGCAGTCAGAGGAACAGGGTCAAATGCAAATTTGATTCACTGTGTGCTGTCCGGTTACATTTGACATCTAAGGAGTATGAGACAGATTTACACAGAGAGGCTGTTAGGGCACGGACTCCACTGAGGGACAAGCATCACAGGCAGACAAAGGCTTCCGCAGTTCTCCACTGACTTGTAGCCAAAAGATGGCCAAAGAGACTTAAATAAAGCATTTAAAAGAAGAAGAAATTAGAAATTATTTATTGATTATTTTAGTAAGAGAATAAAGACAGAACAACAAGAACCGCCACAAAATGATTACAGTCAAATGACTGCAGTAGAGTTTCCCAAGGTTTTCCCATTGTTTGCTTTTAAGTCATTTTAGGTAGTTGTCGTTACACAATTAATATAAAATGATCTTTTTTTTAATGTGTTGACTTTAATTTAACCAAATTTCCACCATGATTAACCGCATGAAATCTGCTCGTGACTTCTGAGCATCTACCCCAAAAATCAAATCTCCACTTCTTTGCATTCTATACAAAAGATTGTAATTTATATTTGAATTTATATACCCCTCAAACTTCTGCTTAATTATGATACACTGAAGCATTGATGTGCAAATAATTTTTAATTTATCAAGATGGCTATAATGTGTCCAGTTAGCTACATGCTACTTAGCGCTACACTTGTGCACACTGTGACAAATTTTCTGCTGGATAGATTAACATTTCTGTGTGTTCCATGAGATTTAGACACTGTCTTGTAATTTCTCCTGAACACGCTGCGCTAAGCATTTGATTACCTTTTTCGTGCTTGCCATAACATCTATGTTCCAGACGTGTAACCCTGACACATTAAACGTCTGTGTGACACGTGCTCTGCAGTCTGCTGATGTCCATATTGTGCACCATATTGTCCCTGTAAATAAATAATGCCAGTAGAAGTGGTATTTGGCATGCGCTGTGCCCCTTGTGAAAGTGTCATCTACTAAAGACACGACACTTCTCCCCATCTTTCCATCTCCTCTCATTTCATATTTTATAGTGAAAATAATGTTATGAAATTACAACCATTCATTTCTAGCACAAAGTTTTCCTTTTTTTAAACTACGTAAGTCCCTTTTAAGTCCCTTTGGCCTGTCTTTCAGCTCAACGTCACATCACATCAGCAGCAAATCTGACTGAAGCACAACCATCAAACACTGGCGGTACATGCACAGTCGGCATGGAGTGGTGTGACTGTAAATGATTCAGAATTAAGTAATGTTCATGTATTTCTTGATTATGTATTTTCTTATCTGCTTAATATCTGCTTAATATGATCTGTGATGAAAAGCAACCATGAACCTGCTGTTCATGGTTGAGGTTATTTGAGGTTAAGTAGAAATTCCAAGAGAATTTATGTTCTACCTGTGGTAGTGAGCATGTGTGAAGGAGACTCCTGTCTGTATGGTGGCTGTGTCCAGTCTTTTCACTGGGTTTTTAAAGGGAAGGTCAGAGTTCACAGCTCTGAAGCTGCTGAAATCATGAACCCCCACCAGCAGGGAGGCGGCCTCGCACATGCCTTCAACATCCAGCTCCCTGATGAGTGACAAAAACAAGATATATATTTTAAAATCATTGGGGTAGATGTTAACTGACAATCTGGCCTAAAAGCCAGTAGATTTTACAGCTCCATTCATCCATCCATCCATCCATCCATCCATCCATCCATCCATCCATCCATCCATTTTCTTCTGCTTATTCGGGGTTGAGTCGTTGGGGCAGCAGCCTATATAGAGACATAGTCTCTCCAGCGTGTCTTGGGTGTTCCCGGGGGCCTCCTACTGGTGGGACGTGCCTTGAACACCTCACCAGAGAGGCGTCCGCAAGGCATCCTAACTAGGTGCCCGAGCCACCTCATCTGGCTCCTCTCGACGCGGAGGAGCAGCAGCTCTTCTCCGAGCTCCTCCCGGATGGCAGAGCTTCTCACCCTATCTCTAAGGGAGAGCCCAGCCACCCTGCGAAGGAAGCTCATTTCGGCCGCTTGTACCCGCAATCTTGTTCTTTCGGTCATGACCCAAAGCTCATGACCATAGGTGAGGGTAGGAACGAAGATCGACCAGTAAATCAAGAACTTCGCCTTTTGGCTCAGCTCTCTCTTCACCATAACGGACCGGTGCAGCGTCCGCATTACTGCAGACGCTGCACCAATCCGCCTGTTGATCTCCCGCTACATCCTTCCCTCACTCGTGAACAAGACCCCGAGATACTTGGGGCAGGATCTCCTCACTGACCCAGGGAAGGCACTCCACCTTTTTCTGGCCTTGAACCATGGCCTCAGATTTGGAGGTGCTGATTCTCATCCCAGCCACTTCACACTCGGCTCCGAACCGATCCAGCGAGAGCTGGAGGTCACGGACTGATGAAGCCAACAGGACTGCATGATCTGCAAAGAGCAGAGACCTGATCCTGAGGTCACCAAACCAGACCCCCTCAACACCATGGCTGCGCCTAGAAATTCTGTCCATAAAAGTTAGGAAAAGAATTGGTGACACCCCATACTCCTGGAGAACACCCCACAGGACTCCCCGAGGGACACGGTTGAATGCCTTCTTCAAATCCAGAAAACACATATGGATTGGTTGGGCAAACTCCCACGCACCCTCAAGGACCCCACTAAGGGTGTAGAGCTGGTCCACAGTTCCACGACACATTGCTCCTCCTGAATCTGAGGTTCGACTATCCGGCAGACCCTCCTCTCCAGTATCCCTGAATAGACCTTACCAGGGAGGCTGAGGAGTGTGATCCCCCTATACTTGGAACACACCCTCCTGTCCCCCTTCTTAAAGAGGGACCACCACCCTGGTCTGCCAATCCAACAGCACCGCCCCTGATGTCCACGCGATGTTGCAGAGTCGTGTCAACCATGACAGCAATACAACATCCAGAGCCCTAAGAAACTCCGGGTGAATCTCATCCACCCCCCGGGGCCCTGCCACCGAGGAGTTTTTTGACCACCACCGCAACCTCAGCCCTAGAGATAAGAGAATCCGCCCCCAAGTCAAGCCCTGCCTCCTCACCAGGAAGTGCATCGGTGAGATTAGTGAGGTCTTCGAAGTATTCCTTCCACCAATCCACAATGTCCTGAGTTGAGGTCAGCAGAACACCATCCCCACTATACACAGTGTCAACAGTGCACCGCTTCCCCCTCCCCAGACGGCGGATGGCGGTCCAGAACCTTTTTGAAGCCGTCCGGAAGTCGTTCTCCATGGCCTCACCGAACTCTTCCCACACCCGGGTCTTCACCTCGGCAACCACCGCAGATGCAGTCCGCTTGGCCTGCCGGTACCCGTCTGCTGCCTCAGGAGTCCCACAGGCCAAAAAGGCCCGATACGACTCCTTCTTCAGCTTGTCGGCATCCGCCGGTGTCCACCAGCAGGTTCGGGTGTTGCCACCACGACAGGCACCAACCACCTTGCGGCCACAGCTCCGGTCAGCTGCCTCAACAATGGAGGCACAGAACATGGTCCACTCCGACTCAATGTCCCCCACCTCCCCCAGGACATGTTCGAAGCTCTCCCGGAGGTGGGAGTTGAAACTCCTTCCCGGCTTCCTCCCCCACCATCGGAGCCAACTCACCACCAGGTGGTGATCGGTTGACAGCTCCACCCCTCTCTTCACCCAAGTGTCCAAGACATGCGGCCGCAAATCCGATGACACGACCACAAAGTCGATCATCGAACTGCGGCCTAAGGTGTCCTGCTGCCATGTGCACATATGGACACCTTTATGCGTGAACATGGTGTTTGTTATGGACAATCTGTGACGAGCACAGAAGTCCAACAACTGAATACCATTCGGGTTCAGATCGGGGCGGCATTCCTCCCGATCACGCCCCTCCAGGTCTCACTGTCGCTGCCAACGTGGGCATTGAAGTCACCCAGGAGGACTCGGGAACCCCCAGAAGGAGCACTCTCCAGCACTCCCTCTAAGGACTCCAAAAAGGGTGAATACGCTGAACTGTTGTTTGGGCCTGAGGAAGAAAACCAAAGAAAATGTCTCTGTATATTGAAATGCCTTAAAGAAATGTCTCTGTATATTGAAATGCTTTGTCAACTAGCAACTTTTGTGTATTAGGAATGTCTTCCTCCTCTTCTACCTGGGAACATCTCAGGCAATCTGTTCTCATGCATCAAGAATTATCACTTCTCTGGTGCCTTGTAGTCTCCCTCTTCCCCTCTACCTCCTGTCTCTGATTAAGATGTTAATCAGAGACCTGCCTTGATCCTGGAGTCCACACAAATGGCATTGTTTTCCCCTTTCTACCCCCTACTGTCTTGTGTGCCCCCTTTCCAACTGTCTTTCCCATCCTTGATCAACACCTTAATCAAGGAACCTGTATCCATGCTCCTTGATCTTGGGCCTATGCCCAAATGGCACCGACCCCCTGCTTAGACCTTACTGTCCCCCCTGTCTTCCCGGTTCCTGTGTGTACTGATGTATTTACATATGCGATCACTGCCTTTTGTTTCTCTTGTATAAATGTACCCTGATTCCACTGCTCTGGGTCAGCTCACCGACTCAGATCAGCTCTGTGTCTGTCAGTTCACCAGTGTGCCGGCATACTTTAAATTAAACTCACATCACCACAGCAAACCTTAGCTTGGATCGAGTGATTTCTTCGACAGGCCATAAGCACAAACAACAGTCAGGATCCGCCCCCCCCACCCGAAGGTGGAGGAAGGCTACCCTCTCGTTCATCGGGGTAAACTCCAATGTAAAGGCACTGAGCTGGGGGGCAACAAGAATTGCCACCCCTGCCCGTCGCATCTCACCATCGGCTACTCCAGAGTAGAAGAGAGTCCAACCCCTCTCGAAAAGGCTGGTTCCAGAGCACCTGACCCCTTTGGCCCCTCCTGCAGGCTGTGAGTCCATGGGAAGGGGGTCCCATGCCCATCCCATTGCCTCTTCGGGCTGTGCCTGACCGGACCCCATGAGTAAAGGTCTGGTCACCAGGCGCTCGCCATCGTGCCCCACCCCCAGGCCTGGATCTAGGGGGCGGGCCCAGTGACCCATGTCCAGGCGAGGGAAACTCAAGACCATTTTTTTTCCCTCATCATAAGAAGTCTTTTTGGATTTTACAGCTCTCAGTGGAAATTAAAATGTGAGGATATGTGTGTTCCTTCTCTTTGAGCAGAGCCTTTAAACCGTGAACATCTCCTGTGTGAAAACTTCGGACTCGCAACGTGAGGGAGCGAAACATGTTGCAAACCATCTAACTCATGGGAGTGTGTGCTCACTGTCTCACTGCGTAAATGTGATCTGACAGAGACACAGAGGCGGAGCGAGCAGCGTGCCAAATAATTAATTCAAACAAGAGTCATGAATGAAGATGTGAGGAACTCTGAAAAATGTTCCTCTTCCACTGATTTTTAACCCAGTCTGGAGGACACAGAACTAGATTTCCACACCTTTTCTGCTCATTACTGATGAACATAAAAACAATTCTCTGAAAAGCTGACACAAGTCAGGGCTGGCTAAAAGAAAATGGTCCATCAACAATTCCTCTTGTGATCTAAAGATAACACGGAAAATGTCAAAAAATAAAACCAAATCCCAAAAAAGATCAGAGATTGCGGTCTGCTCTCCTTCATATCAATGGGCTCGATTACATCATCGTATTCATTTCTCTATAATTTCAAAAATAAATAGAGATCATTAAATCATTTGATGTGCAGAGGCAGACTCACTTATTCTGGGTAGACCTGAAAAACACATTCATGATTAAAAATGAGTAAGAGGATATGGAAATCCTTTCCTGTAAAGATTTTAGGGATCAAAGGAGGGAGAGAGACAAAGAGAGAGGGAGACGCTCATGGGTAAGGGATGTGAATTGATGCTTAAATTAGAGAAGAGATAACAAAGCAAAGGCACCAAAATAGAGAGAAGGAAAAATATAGATAAGTGGAGGAAAAGGTGTAGTGGGAGAAAGCGGAAACACTGCCATGGCGACATGCGCGTGGGTGCTGCTCCGCGTGTGTTGAAGCCTCCAGCTTATCTTGCCCTACTTTGCCTAAAAAAAAAGTGCAGACGAATATTTATACGTGTGCTCTCTGAAATGTGCTTTTGCATGCTCCCGCCTTTCAGTCACAGCCAAAAGCTGCATGATGCTCGTTGTTTCATATCTCCTCCTGTGTTCCGCCCATCCTCATCTGCCCTTCCTCTCCCTGCATCTCCTTTGTTTGTCAGCCAGATGCTTTATGTGGCCCTGATTTGCAGCTCCAGCATGTGGATAATTCATGTGGTTGACATGCCTTTGTGCAGTCAATCAAGGTCCAACAGAGGTATGTCTGGAGAGGATAACTTGTATAAACGGAAGTGTAGGGGATGAAAGATGCGTCTCACGTGTTGCGGAGGCTCCAGCAGAGGTCACGCTCTGGGAGGGGGACAGGGGACTGGCGGCAGATTCCCAGAGCCACACGGTAGACGTAAGTGCGAGACTGGGCACGGAAACGGGCGTGGAAATTATCTGCCACGCGGTATGCACGTGTGATGCTGTGGAAGAGACAGAAGAACAAATTGGGAGGGTAGAACTGGATAGTGGAATGATTACAGTTGAACACAACTGAGTTAACAAAAGAACTCCAAAAATTTACATACTAAAAAACTCACCCAATAACATAACACTGGAGGCATAAATTTAGTTTCTTTGGGGTGAACTTTTGATGAGAAAAAGTATCAGAGCTGTGCTCACACAGCTAGCGTGACAGCATACTAAGGACGCTCCGCCTTTCTGATGCGACTCCACCAGGACAGTGCCTCTGACAGGCACACAGACACAGATTGTGCAGGACATCAACTGAAGCAACAATTTCCTCTCATTATTGAATCAATCACTGCGGATCCATTTATGGTTGCATGACGCATTAAATCGAGATGACAAACTGGCTCCTGATTAAAGGCCTGAACATTCTTTGTGTAGTCCCCTTTGTGCACAATGGTTGTTGAACCACTACAGAGTAATAAAACATCAAAGATTTGGAAGGAACTTAAAAAAAAACTACATCTATGTTGTTGACACAGTTGAAAAACTTCAAGTGCTTAATACCGGTAACTAAATCTAAGTGACAGGGACTAAATCTAAAACTAATCTGCTGAACATTTACAATATTTGTAGCAGCATCCCTAATAATAATTTTCATGTGTGTAGTAAAACATACTCAGTCTTTATCCTCCATTACAAGGAAACCATATATTGTAGATTATAATGCTAGTGAAGGTGTAAAAGCCCCCATCCATGCAGGAGCATGTGTGTATTTATGGCTGCACAAGCTCCATGAGAGAGAGAGAGAGAGAGAGAGAGAGAGAGAGAGAGAGAGAGAGAGTGTGTGTGTGTGTGTGTGTGTGTGTGTGTGTGTTAGACAACATTTGCTGCGCCCACATTTCTTGTTGTTCATGCGTGCCTCGGCACAGTCTGAGAAACTGGGTTACGTTTCCAAGGGAGGAAATTGGGTGTGACATGTGGTGGAAGAGGAAACTCTTGCATCTTCCTTTAGCATGTGTGACCGCCTGGCCCTTAAACCGCACAATATACTCACATTAAGTGTTCATCTAGAGTGCCCATATGGCCTCGCACATTTGGGAACTGGGGCATTGTTTAGCATAGCATCAATCTGCTACTCAGCAGTTTCTTCTTTTTGGAAGTGGGTTCTTCACTTTAAGCATTTTATGTTTTCCACAGCATAGCGCGGGACCTCCTCCTAATGTTTCCTGCAAGGAAACATTTTACACTTGAAAGATTTTAATGTTCAGTCTTCTGGCACTCAGAAGTCTCAGAAGAAAACTGTACAATCCTACAAGCTGAGCCACATATTCAAAAGAAAAACCTTCTTCTGGTTGTTTCTTTAGAGATGGTTCAAGGGTGCAACTGCAATATTGTGACAGCTCAAAGATAAAAACTTTTACACAATCTGAGCACGAGCTGTGTATTAGCACTGCTGATGGTTGAATATTTTGGCACAGTGAACATATAAGGAAGCTCAGAACCCATAAGTAATTGTATATTGTTAAATGTCTTCATTAGGCTGCGAGAGAACAAAACCTCTTGGTGCGGAACATTCCAGAGCAGGTTCCACATGTTAACAATGGTAATTTCCGTTAAACTGGTGTATCATTGTGTCTGTGTGTGTGTGTGTGTGTGTGTGTGTGTGTGTGTGTGTGTGTGTGTGTGTGTGTGTGTGTGTTGATGGATGCAATCGACCATAAAGCGGGGAAGGGTTAATCCCTTCTAACCTTCTCTCTGCAGGTTTAGGGAGTCGTGGGATGCACAAAGCTTCCTTTTCCTCTCTCCTGTCTCCTTTCTCCTGAATGGCTTGCTCAGCTGTAAAGCAGAATGCTTCCATCTCAGAACTCAGTCTTTGTCTTTTCTCTCAATTCTTTTTTCTTTCATTTTTTTCCAGATTTCTCCCATAACATTTGCATCTCTCAGAGAGAAAGGGAGAGAGTGAGAGAAGCTGCTGAATCTCTGGAAGAGTACTTATATAAATAAATACTAAAAAGCTGAGGACTCGTCTATATGCTGTATTTTACTTAAATGCTCAACAAAATCAACTATTTGTAACAGATAAGATGACATGTGGGAAATTAAAGTTTAAACACGGTATCTTTTATCTAACCTAATAGGCGGGTTTATTCAGTGCAGGTGAAGCTTCTCTTGATTGCATGTGCCAGTTATAGTTCTTTAGTATTCTTATAGATCATATAGTATTCCTATACAGCTGGAGGCTGTTCTATTAAAGTCATATTTTTAAAAAAAATGTAAAAATCCACAAACAGACTGAGGAGATCGTACCTCACAGGGAGAGCGATAAGAAGAGTACAAATGCGTGTCAAAACTGTATGCCACACAGTATTACCATATTCTGTGAGACTGTTTTTGTTTTTTTCTAAAAAAAAATTATAATAATTACTAAAGTTTTTTCCTTAGACTGCATGCCCTGTGTGTTTCCTCTTTTGAGCCGCTGGAAATGTGAATTTCTCATGAGAGATGAATAAAGTTCTATCTATCTATCTATCTATCTATCTATCTATCTATCTATCTATCTATCTATCTATCATTAAAATGATCAGTGGAATGATGGTTGTATAGACACAGAGCCCATCACTTAGCTGTATATAAAGATGACAAAAGAAGGTAAGGCTGCAGCATCCTGACCACCCTCAGGTGAAAATACATCTAAAAAGGACACAGTGATAATCAAGTAACACCTTTATATTTCACACTTGTTGGAAAAGTTCTGACTCACCTAATCTGTTCTGTCCTCAGATGATAATTAAGAGCATCAACCAGAATGCCTGCAGTAAACGGTGGCTTATCGCTCCTGCGCTGCAGGTCAAAGTGGGCAGAGTTACACAGAGCATGAACGCCAGTGTCTGTCCGACTGGAGACTGACAGAGACACAGGGTTGAGCGGTTTCAACTTCCTGAGAGCATCCTGTGCACATGCAGGATTGAAATTATATGAATATTTTATGGCTTTTATTAGACATTCAGAATAAGGTAGAATAGAATATGGTTAAATGACTAAAATTTATTAAATTCTTTTCTAAGCTGGGGTATTACTGCTGGTGAGCTAAAGTCAAAGATGTTTGATTTAACAGACCTCCAAGTGATCTTGAACACCTTTTTTAGCCAGCTGACCTGGAGGCACTTTCACAACACCACTGAAATAAAAATCACGTTACATGATTATAATACAACACTGGTGATCGTCCGGCAACAGCTCTCGGTTCAGTCAAAGCACTCACCTGTACTTTGTTCCGATGTATTGAAAAAAGATGAGATATCGTGTACAGTTGTTCATGGTTTCTCCAAATATGACACCTGATCATTTTCGCATTTTCTCCAAGTGAAACCAAAATAAACACGGACTTGATAAAACTGTGTCTGTAGTTCTGTTTAAGTCTTTCAAAATTAAAAACAGAGTGAAAGACACGTTTGTAAAGCCCCAGAACATTAAACGAGGGAAGACATGCGACACGAACGTCTGTGGAGGAGACAGTAGTCGACAACCGGAAACGTGTGAGCACTTAATTTGTAGTCCGGAAAAAAATTACGGTTGCGGCGTTTGACCTGTTCTTTAAAGATAGCGTATGTTTGGAGGACATACTCCAACAGGAAAACATTTACTGTAAAACATTTGACTGGAACATCAAATCCACACGTAAACAGAATGTTGCTATCAGAAATGTTTTGTTAGCAAATAGCAAGGTTATCTATGGCGGCCTGCCGGGCCCTTATTGATTACGTCATAACCCGTGCCGCCCAATAACGTCCAGCCGCAACAAGTAATCCACCCTGGATTTTACGTCAAAGACCAGAGATTAGTCAATTTTAAAGACAAGATGGGCCATTTTACAACACGATCGACAAAAGATCGCTCCAGTATCACTGTTAAATGAGAAAAAACACGAGAAATACTAGAAAAAAATATATTCCATTAGATTACACTGAGTACATGTGCATTTTCGTAGCAGCGGATAAATAAAATAAAAGACAATAGTTATGAAGAAAATTGATTAAAAATCATATTATTTTTATTAAATAGTGTTTCAGTAGGCTGCATTTGAGTTAAATTTTGTTGAAATTTCGTTGCAGCCCTGGCTTTCATGGTTCCGTCCTACGGTTCAGAAGTGTTGCAGTATGTTGTAACTAGTCGGCGCTCTTCTCTTCGCTTTCATTCTCTACGGTGCAGCTACGCCTCTCTCTCTCTACGCACTCTCGCCAGCAGCCTTGTAGTAATCTGCCTGCCGAGCACTGGGTTTGCATTTTGAGTCACGGTGCCATCAGTAGAGGAGCGACTGGCTGCTGCCCGTCAGGGAAAAACCATAGATCGGAAAAACGGTTTAAGCGACATCCCATCGCCGGCAATGACACTTTCAGATTGAAGTGGGAATACACGAAAAAAACGCCAAAATGACGGTGGACTTTGAAGAATGTATAAAGGATTCACCACGATTTAGGTAAGACTGCTTGTACAGGCGCAACGCAGCGGCGCACACCTTCTTTTTTTTTCTTTTTTTTAAAGAGTACTATAGAATTCATGATGACAACGGGATAGAAACGGGATTGCATTTCATTTTGGGGGGGTTTACATTAAATATTTTCTCATATTCCTCTGATATTTCAGTGTCCACACACGGTTGTATTTTCAAACATCATTGCATAATGGTAATTTTTGCAGGGTTTTGTGATATGTGTATGTGGGTTCTCAGAGTAGCTTAGTGCTTAGAGGAGGGACACTGACATGAGCACATGAATCCATTTTGCTTTTGCTTGTGCGAGTGGGGGGGAAGAGCCTTTCAGATTTTTTAAAAATTTTTTTTATCAGTCTGTGCTTTTTATCAAGCCCGCTGACATGCATTGAGTAAGTAAGTAGCACTGCTTTAACTGTAACTGAGAGAGTGTGAGATACAGATTGGGTGCAACCTTTTTTGTCCTGCAGCCATTTGACATGGATGTGTGGTAGGAGGCTAGAGAGGAGATGCCCTTGCAGCAGCAGGAGCAGCTGCAGCAGCTTTGGCCTAGCTGGCAAACAGGCATCAGGGAGAGAGTACACGCTCTCTCTGCAGGAACTGGGTTTGTGTCTTGGGCTCAGGTCCAGCTGTTCAGACCCTTTCATGCTCTCATGAGTGTTGCCGCCACACTCAGACCATCCTGGCCAAACTCCTGAACCAGCCATCGTGGGGATTCCAAGAGCACAACAGAGATCATCTGTTAATTACTTCAACAAGTGCAAGTAACCAAATGTGATCTCTCACTTCCTTCCTCACACAGACACAATTAAACGGCTATGCTGAACAGGGTAGCAGATAGTTCGTGATTTGAGCTGAAAGATTTTGGAACACAACAATGAAGCAGAGGCTGGTCCTGTCCTCATGGCTGGTCAGAACAGATGATTTTCTTTTAATGTAAATTTCACCCTTCAACCTTCCCAAATGGCCATGTGGCTTTGATCACTGTTAGTCTTTGCCGTCTAATTAAAGTCAACCATTGCAGACATTTCAATGATACTGGCCTGGCTGGTGGTTGTCCTACTTTTCTTTATTCCACTTGTGTCATTCTGGAAAAGTAGAAGAATCCCTGTTCTGTCTACCTTCCCACACACAGTGCTAAATCCTCTCACACACAAACACACACACCCTTATTCAAGTTTAAACTTGTGTCGGCACGTGCAGAGTTGAGCAAAAAAAATATGAGTGCATCCGTAACACACATCCTTTTGTCCAGTGTTCTTCTCTGATCTCTTCCCCCCAGCTCCGCCTTTAAACCAGTGGACACCTGCTTCTTTCGTTCAATCATTCATTCATTCATTCATTCATTCATTCATTCTACAACAAAAGGTCTAATCTAGTATCCTAAATCCTTTGAAGCACATTTTTTGCAGCTCATCTATAATGGCTTCATGATTGTGGTTTAATGGCAGGTTGGAGGTGAAACATGAGAAATATCCTCATTAGGATATCAAACCAAGTGGTTCTGCATCACACTGTACACGTACGATAACAAGCAGATCACACACCACCTTACACTGATCCCTATATGGCTGTTATTTAGTTCTGCCTTTGAATACATTATATTAAATGCATATGTGGGTGTGAGCTGTTGCCTAGCAACAGCTGCTGTGAGTGAGTCAAATGAGAGCACTGAGAGTAGAGAACACGTAAGAATGGAGGAATGAATGTCCCAAACTATAGTGGCATCTTCCTTGCATGTTAAAGGTGTGATTTTGCTTAAATCCACCAGTTTGACAACTGAAAATTCCCTCATGGGTAACACGAGCACGTGTCGGAGAGGTGGCAGACGGAGGTTCCACTCCGCCTGTCTACCTCTTTGTTGTCGCCATCCCTTTCTTCCACCTCCAGACACAATCAGACTGTCCAGCCTTTTTTCAGATAATTGCAGAGGAGAGATACCACACACCTGAGAGAAGTTTTATTTTGAAAACAATCTAAAAGGGTTCTAATTGAAACAACATTCAAGTAGTAGAGTACATATCTTAAATTTGAGAAGAATATACTTGTCTCCTCAGATTTAAATTTTATTTTGGACGTTTTAAGAGCTTTTCTGCCTCTATCATTGTTCTTTTACAATTCAAGTAGCTGACATGTTTACCTGCATGAATCACTGACGAACAGTTGCAACTAGGACTGAAACGATTATTTGAATAATTCGAGTAACTCGATTACTAAAAGGTTTTGATAAAAATTATTTGTGTCAAAGCATCATTTAAATTTGGTCCACTATACTTCACACTGTTTTGCACAGATCGTTATTTCTGTTGCGCAACGCACTCGCTGCTCGGCTGCTGATACGTCACTGAAGACCGATCTGAGGCACGGATTGCAATGAATTTAACATTAAAAAGAAATGAAAACAGTGCAGCGTGTCTGCTGTAAGATGCAGTTAGCATGTCATAATAGCACAACGCAGCACCTCCAAAGGAAACATCTGATCTATGCTAAAAGTCTGCAGAGCGGACCGGAAACAGCAAGCTAATGCTAATGATAATTAGCAGCAATTAACAGAAATCAGTGTAATCCATGATTGAGAGAAGTCTGGTAACTAACACACTTTGTTTATAGCTCTGGTTTAAGGGTGATTCAGAACTATCAATGCAGAGGCCAGGTATCACCTTTCCCCAACTCGGCTAAGTTTTTGCTTAAGATAATTATAATAATCCATGGAAAATAAAGCACTATAGTGAGTGTTCAAGCTTGAACCTCAGTTAGTTAAATTGTAAAAGTCAGTTTAGTTAACTGCATATCTGTTTGATATTATTTTGAGCATGTTCAGCTAAAGAAGAATGTTACGGATGCTTTTCAATAAAGTTAGAGTGATGTAAAAAAAAAAGTTGCAGTGTGTGCAGTGTATTTCTTATCCAATTACTCCATTGATCGCCAGAAGAATTGATAGAATACTCGATTACTTAAATAATCAATTGCTGCAGCCCTAGATACAACCTGTCGGCTCATTTTTCCACAAAGCAACATTCTGCCAGCCCCAAATTATGCAGCCCATCATACTGGGTAAAACCCAGGCAAAAATAACTGATTATTTAATAATCATTGTAAAGAGTGAAAATTTGCTTTGTATCATAACCACAGTGGGAAGCCAGAAAAGGACACTTCTGATAGTGGTTTATCCCAAGCCAGAAACAGTTTGATAATTAGTCTCAATTAGTAAACACTGACCTGGTAACATTGAAGAGGATTTGTCTTTAACCTGTACTAAACAAATTTCAGGCTTTCCCTGACCCTCCACCCCCCCCCCCAAGTGATCCCCACAGCAATATCAAATCCTTGGCATGAAAGATCCCAGACCACTCACATTACTTTACTGATGTCAGTTCGCCGATTCACAACCACTCTCCTTAATGCATCCTTGTACCCAGGAGCTGTCCTGTGAAAATAAAAACAGCCTCACATTTACTATCCTACATTTACTATCATGTAAGGAGATTGTCCATTTGTTGTCACACTTCAGAAACACACTAAACAAAACATCTCTGATTCAAAACTCCATCTTTCCACCAAAGTTGCATTTTGTTGTGTTCACAAAGTTAATTTACTTACTTAAGGATTTACTTACTGTTGAGGATTGTGGTTTTTGTATTGGACCCAGACGCAGACACGGGGAGGCAGATCGGGTGCAAAGTAACCCCTTTATTGGGTGTACAAGAGGCAAAACAGAAAGCGTTCCCAAAAAGAGGAAGAACAGACCATGCATGAGGTTCACAAAGTCCAATAAACTCCTGAGTGGAGGTTCCTCCGCGGAGTGTCCCAAAACCAGAGCATGAGAGTCCTCTGGAGAAAATGTGGCGTCCTTGGGAGGGCAGGCAACTCACTTTTTAGCTGAACTCCAAGACCCACGGGAAACAAAGAGGTTCAGTTCTGGACGCAATCGGCAGATGAGGGGGGGAAGCAGTCACGGGCACGATTGCCACTGCAACTCCAACCAGACTCGAACTACGACTAAAGACAACTAACAATCCAGTAGTGAGCACTGGCCACCTGTGTCCCGAAATCAGTCCCTGATTAACTGATTGGCCGCAGGTGCGCGCCCACTGCTGGAACCATGGGAACAGCA
>BJFM01002152.1:42123-55064 GCA_016586285.1 Arothron firmamentum | reverse complement strand
TATTACTCAATTATTACACATTTGACTCCATCTGCCTTGAAATTTTATGTTGGACCGACAGCCAATTAGATGCAAGCGATGAGTGAGGGGTCAGAGTGCGCACTTAATCCTTTAATGTTTAGCTCGAGCTTTTCTTCTGGAATTAATAAAAACATGACTTTTAGTGAGAAAGCACATGCATGTAGAAAGAGTCCTAGTGTGTGGATGAGCATGGTGGTGCAGCGGTGAGCCCAGTGCCTCATCGAATGAGGGTTCTGGTTTGATGGGAGCGGCCAGTTAGCGTGTTGCATGGGTATAATTAACCGTAAAAACATCTGTTGGCGTGTCCTGCAAGTGTGGACTCTGGCATCGTAGATCCTGACCAGTAAGGAACAGTGATAAACAGGAAAAAAAAGGATGGGCACAGAGGAAGGAATGTTAAAAATACATTCCTCTCCGCCACCCTGTCTGTGGGGAAACCAGAGCTACAAGTTTTCCAGCAGCCCTGCTTTGTTTTCGATAATCATCTCTGTGGCCATCCGCTGCAGTGCTGCGTAAGCTGCCATCCTCACCTGATACTCATGGCAGGTAAATCGTACCGGCTGGCACGCTCGTTTCGATTGCTGATGGAGCGATTGCAAGGTTTTTGTTGTGGGAACCTTTTGAAGTGAGAGGGCTGTGCAATGGAAGGTACAGATAAGAGCAGCGGCACAGTGCCTCATTAACAGAGATATTTGAATTTTAACATGCAAACACTTAAAACAAGCAATTCAAACAGGACCTTGACCTTTAGATTCTGTTTCCATCTCATCTCACATGAATGCATTAGAGAGTCTCTCACACAGGCGCCTCCTGCTGTTGATTTCAGAGGAATCTCAGTGTTGTGTTCTAAGAGCATGAACAGCATATCCATGTGCTCTTTTTCTCTCTCCAGACACTCTATCAGTGCCTCGCTGGTCCCCACAGATTCCCCGAAGAGATCTGGGCAACTCCATTAAACACAGGTAAGCCAAATGACGCTGCGTGGGCAAAAGCGCGTCAGTTTGACGTGGAGCGCCTGTGCTATCCCAAGAAACGACTCCTGCATGTCTTCTGTCTGCCTGTCCTGCTCTTTCTCAAGCTGTAAAACTTCAGCTGCTTGAGATCTGAGATGTTAAACAATGTAACATCAGCCTGTTGAATGTGGGCGTTTTCTCCCATTGACATTTGACAGGGGGAAGAAAAACAGTAAGACTACCTTTATTATGCAATCGGTTATTGTGGTTTACAGGTGTCAGCTAACAGCTGCTCCAGTGGCTTTTGTCAGCCTGTGCAGGGAATTAGATAGCAGATTCATTTGAGCAGAGCCACTGCGGAGCAGCTCCACTCGCACCATCGTCCATTTGTGAAGCGCCCGGCCTGTGACCTGTTGGGCCGGGTCACCGTGAGCGATCAAAGCTGGAAACGAGGCGGCGGCCGTGTATAAAGCAAGCAAGTCAAGGAGATTAGAAAGTTCAAAGTTCCGAGAGCAGTTTCTTTTTTAGGCAACTATTATCCTCAGAATGCTTCTGCAGCGAGCGTGAGGCCTTCGGTGGCCGTCAGAACACGAGATTGTTCTGACAAAGTCAAGGTCGGGAATGCTGTTCTCATGGTAATCCACAGCTCTAGTTTAATATTCGTATACATGCAACAAGCTGGCAGAGGTGTTCGAGGCAATTTACAGTAAAACTAACAGTCTTCTTTTGTGTCTGCAGGTTTTCTACAAAATATTGGATGTCCCAGACGTGCATCGTGTGTGGGAAGGGGATGTTGTTTGGACTCAAATGTAAAAACTGCAAGTGGGTAGCTTCACGATTGACACACACTGTGTTTGTTACTTTACTATATTGCTTATTTTTCTTGTTCAGATTTTATTGTTGATGTGCTACACTAATCCAACTCTCTTCCATTACAAAGGCTAAAGTGCCACAACAAATGCACCAAAGAAGCCCCACCTTGCCATTTACTGATAATTCAGAGAGGTGGCAGAGATTCCTTCAAAGGTATTCTTTTTCACACTCACATGTTCTTTAGTGTCAGTGTTGTGTGATCACTATTTACTTTGGTGTATTGTCTCCATGACTGTGTTTTTAGGTGCACCAAACTCCACCTTGGTGTTATTTCTATTTTTTCATACCAGTTCTATTAATTTTGAAGCAGTTAAAGCAGCTTTTAAGAGAGGACGTTTAATGTGAAACTAGTTACCTATAAAAGTTGTGCTGATGCATTTTGTAATCCATATTTATTCAAGGGAATTTCACTAACATAAGGACGTTTGACGTTAGAGCGCTATACAGTCAGGACAAACAGCACAGAAAGGAGACAGAGGAGGAACAAAAACAAGGACAAAAGTAAACTAGGCAGTTCAGGAACGAAGGTGTGTTATAGGTTCTGTAACACCAGATAATCTTGGGATTTTGCACATTTTCAGTTTCATTCTGGTAGCCCGTCTGTCTCGTCTGGTTTTCCACCTGTGTGATTATCTTCCTGCCTTAATGTCTCACACCTGTGTCTCATCACTTCTCCCCTCCCTCCCTGTTTGCAAGATGTCGTCTCCTTTCCATCGTGCCTGATTTTCCTGTATGACTCGTTCCTTTCTTGGCCGTTCACTGAATTGTCCGATACCTCCGTCCTCAGTCACATGTGCCTGACTGAGAGCAGTGTGTGTTGTTCGCATGGCCAGGAAAGATAATTGCCTCCGACTGGAGCTGAAGTGAATCAGTGCTGGTTTTTAAAGTATAGATTATCAGTTGATTAATGAAGCGTCATCCACCGCTGGCGCTATTAAAAAATATGTCTGTTATCTTCTCCAAGAATTAAAAACCCTTTGTCATTTCTTTGCCCACCTCCGCTTCCCTTCAAAACAAGACAACCAAGGAACAACTCAAGGTAAAGAACACTAATTAGACTTTTCCTTCTGGTCTTTCATGAGCGAAAGTGACAGATTTCATAATGACACGGTTTGCTTAAAAGACCTTCTCTTGCTTAAGTGTGTGAGTGAGATAACAGCCAGCAGAGTGCATGAAAGGAGAGTTAGTTCATTTTTCTCATTAAAAACAGGCTTTGACAATGAAGTTCTATTCTTTATTTTAGTCTTTGTTTGATTGCAGTTTCCCGCAGCGCCTCAATGTTTCTCTTCCCACAAGCTCGTCTGGTCCGGACTGAATCGGTGCCGTGCGACATCAACAACCCGCTCAGGTACGCCGACCTGAACATCAGCCAGACTCTCCCCAAAACCAACAAAATTAACAAGGTGAGTTCAACAAACTGACCGCGTGCACCCGTCACCCTTTTAGACAGGAAAGCAGTTCAGTGTTAAAACATCTGCAGCTGACAGATTTGTTTTAATGCACCGCAGATGAGGAGTTTGTAGCTAAACTGTTCTTACTGAAGGGGAATTTTCAGATTTTCATCACATCAGTCCTGAGGCCCGTGCCTTCAAAATACTACATGAATGTTTTACTTCTGTTACTGGTGTGAGTCCATAACCTGTTCGTCCTGGCAGACTGGTTTAGGAACTATAAATCAACAGGAAAATAAACAAACAAATAATACATTTCTGTTTTACATTAATCAATTCTTTATATAATTGATTTTGAATTGCTAATTATATATATAAGTCATATTCCAATATTGTTTTAGTCAAATGCCAGATAGGGGATATGTATTTTCAAAGAAGTGTGTAACTGGACTAAAACCTCCTTCTGTGCACTTTGGGTGGAAGTTTTAAAAATAACTGCCGCCCTCCAGCAGCGTAACATAACTTTTGTCCATAAAGTAAATTGAGAATCTCTCTCATCGTGATGGATCACTTTATTTCGCAGTTTCCAGTCTCTGCTGGGTTCATTTTCATATCAGAATGAATGAAAACTCAAGCGCTGCCCAGAAGGTAGAAAAATCAATCAGGAAACTAGCGGATGGGTGCAGGAGGAGGCCGATAATCAGGCAGAGCGTGGGGCTTCTGTGATTAACGCACGTTTACGCGCAGCTTCTTTCTCCCCTCAGGATCACATCTCGGTGCCGTACCAGCCAGACTCCAGCAGCAATCCCTCGTCCACCACCTCCTCCACGCCCTCCTCCCCGGCGCCTCCCCTGCCCAGCAGCGCCACGCCCCCCTCTCCCCTGCATCCCTCCCCCCAGTCGGCGCGGCAGCAGAAGCAGTTCAACCTGACAGGTACCAGAAGATGCTGCAGGAATATCAAACCTGACCTTGTTTTTCTGCACTTTCGCTGTGGAATGAAACATTTATTCGCCCCCAAAGAACAGAAAACATTGTACATTAATGTAAGCTGTGTGTAATTTAGGCCCGCCAACCACCAGAGAGCCCCTCCTGCTGTTTTCCTATAGTTTCCCATCTCCTCCCTGCAGCCTGACAGATTTTCTGTTTGGTACTCGCAGCTCCCGCTGTTACGGCCTCATTGTTCTCTGCACAGGAGGAGCAATGTGGTTCCCGTCCTGGACGTGGAACTGTGGCCCAGCTCTACACCCTCAGAAGGATCCTTGAGGGTGCGTGGGAGTTTGCCCAATCAATCCACATGTGTTTTGTGGACTTGGAGAAGGCATTCAACCATGTCCCTCAGGGAGTCCTGTCGGGTGGGGGGGTCCTCCGAGAATATGGGGTGTCGGGCCCCCTGATATGGGCCCTCGGCTCCCTGTACAACCAGTGTCAGAGCTTGGTCTCCATTGCTGGCAGTAAGTCGGACTCGTTTCCAGTGAGGGTTGGACTCCGCAATGGCTGCCCTTTGTCACCGATTCTGTTCATAACCTTTATGGACAGAATTTCTAGGTGCAGCCATGGTGTTGAGGGGGTTCTCTGCTCTTTGCAGATGATGTGGTCCTGTTGGCTTCATCAGTTCGTGGCCTCCAACTCTCGCTGGATCAGTTCGCAACGTGTGAAGCGGACGGGATGACAATCGGCACCTCCAAATCTGAGGACATGGTTCTCAGCCGGAAAAAGGCGAAGTGCCTTCTCCAGGTCGGGGAGGAGATCCTGTTCAAGTACCTCGGGGTCTTGTTCAGAGTGAGGGAAGAATGGAGCGGGAGGTCGACAGGCGGATCGGCACTGCGTCTGCAGTGATGCGGACTCTGCACCAATCCGTCGTGTTGAAGAGAGAGCTGAGCCAAAAGGTGAAGCTCTCAATTTACTGGTCATGAGCTTTGGGTGCTGACCAAAAGAACAAGATGGTGGGTACAAGCGTCCGAAATGAGTTTCCTCCGTAGGGTGGCTGGGCCCTCTCTATTAGAGATAGAGTGAGAAACTTTGTCACCCCGAGGAGCTTGGAGTAGAGCCGCTGCTCTTCGTTGAGAAGAGCCAGTTGAGATGGCTCGGGCTCCTAATTAGGGTGCATCCCGGACCCCTGGTGAGGTGTTCAGGGCACGTCCCTCCGGCGGGAGGCCCCCAGTAAGACCCAGTACACGCTGGAGGAACTATGTCCCTCAGCTGGCCTGGGAAGAGCTGGACAAGTCTGGGCTTCCCTGCTTACACTGCTGGAAATTCGTTGCATACTTCACATTTGTGCTGTTCTCCAGAACTCAACCCCAATTTTCCCCCCTCTCCTTTGACAGCTTCCAGCTATTTCAAGTACAAACAGCAGTTCATCTTCCCCGGTAAGTACAGCACACCCTCGCTCATATTTAACTGTGGGTTGCATCTCCTCACCTTGGCCGGTTTGAGGAGTAATGGCTCTTATAGCTTGTGTTGTCTGGGCTTCCTAACAGTTCGTTACCGGATAGGCTCTCTGCCCACACGCAGCCTTGGTTCATTTTATAGCAGAGTCAGAGCAAAAAGACTGCGGCCACGCTAGGATCTGTGCAGGAAGATCTTCTACTGTGTGATCAGGCTTGGCCAAATAATATAACCAATACTTCCTCTGCAAAAAAGTATAAAGTGCCTATGGCTAATCTGATAATAAGCATAAGAAATACAGTGTAAATAACGTGAGCCTGCTCTGCATAATACAGATAATTAAAAGAGTCATTTATATTAATGTCAGCAGCACCTACCACTGTCTGATCCCTTCTTTCTTTGCAAAGCCGAGCAAATATAGAGTTATTGATAACGATCTCTCAGGCTGTTATGAGGCTTTATTTAAAAGCATTGACTTTACACAAGTGCCTCAAACTTGTTGTCATGGAGCGCCCGGCTCTGATCCAGGCAGTGAGTCAGTAAATCCTCCTGGGTTGCTGATCTTCCCGGTAAACGCCAACACCTGATCCATATGGAGAACAAAAACCCCTGTTTCTCGAGGCAGGACCACGCTGTTAGCGTCCACTGAGCTGCTGCCTGCAGCTGGAACAGTTCAGTGCCAGCGCAGGTGTGTGACGGCACCCACTCATGGTGTTGGTTGCAAGATGTTTTGGATAGTTTTAGACGTTTTAAAACAAGAAGATTTTAATTGTTTCTCTTTATCCATTCTTGAAAGACTAGAAAGAGGAGGTATCACACGGCTGTGTGTCAGAGCTTTTTTACTTTATCTCTGTGGCAAAATTGTTCTCATTCTGTGCACATTGTTCACATATCTACATGCAATCAGCCTGAGAGATTGAGTGCAACCTGGTCAGGGAAATGAGGGGTGTTAATGGTAGAACTGATATTTTCTCTGCTGTGACTGAAGACAAACAGTTCTTGAATGCAAATCGGATGCAAAGAAGAACAAACAAAAACAGAAACAGGTGTACAAATGTGTAACGCTTTTGTCACTTTTGTAGGTTATTAAGGCATATGTTTATCTTTGCATGTAAAGACGTATATATAAGGGTATATATAAATATATTTGTTTTTAATAAATAGAATGTGTAAAAACCAATTCTGAAGATGTTAGCTGAGGACTGAGGACAGATCACGGCCTGTGAATATAAAGCGGTATGTTAAGGCAGTGTCAGGAACCAATCTTGAACTGCTTTTGAGCAGTCTTGCATTTCAGTTTAGGCCTTCTTTGAAGGTGAGAGCATAAGTAAAACCATTCTGAATCCTTATCGCTGCAGCGTGTCCAACACCGAGAAAGGAGGTGACGCTCCTAATGTAGGCAGAGGGCAGACTGGGAACAGGCAGACAGGGCAGCGCATAATCACATCCCCAGCCAATTAAAGGCCATGTAGGGCTCTCTCTCTCTCTCTTTCTCTCTTTCTCTCTCTCTCTCTCTCTCTCTCTCTCTCTCCCTCTCCCCCCCCCATTATGCACAAAAAAACCCCAGAAAAACAATGAAATAGGTAACCAAGCTCTGAAAGGTCTAATGATATTTTGTGGCTCTCTCATGTCTGCAGATGTTGCTCCAGAGGCTCCACCGAGCAGAGCGCCGCAGGTCATCCTGCATCCCGTCCTGTCTGAGCCCGGGTGAGTACAACCTTTACAACAAATAACCCAATGAACGATTATGCTACTAGTCTACCTTTGAAGAAATGAAGGGAGTGCGGTCATCTGCTCCTCACCTACGTGCTTCCTCATCTCGCCATCTTGCGTCCTGTCCCTGTCAGGAGCTGGTCAGAGGCCAGCTCAGGCTCAGCGGAGCGCAGATATTTGGGTGACGATTTTAAGGTGAAGCCCGACATGGTAGATACGCTCAGAATAATGTTCGATTGGCCTTCAGTTTATGCTACACTTGGAATGCCAACTGGATTTCCAACGGCTCTTTGAAGAATCCGGCGGCCGTGGCCGCTGAGGGGGAGCAGAGAGGAGCTGGTTTTTGACCCGGATCTTAATTCGATTAGGCTCTCAATCTATCACAAGAAATAGGGCAAGAGTCCCTCCATTTACAGACAAATGGTCAATTGGCATGAAACACAGGCCATCCTCAGAGATTGGAATGGTTTAATCAATAGCAAATAATGCCACAGCTAATTTCATTTCTAAAATATCAACACAGGAGAGGAGTCTGCTTGTTATTTGGAAAAGAAAAAAAACTTGAAGGTTATATTTGTATTACAGCAGACACTCCCATCGTGGAAGCAAACTGTGGTGGGATTTCATCCACTCCAGTCTCAGCACGGATGGTAAAATAGATCTTCCTCTAATTTAATTTCCCTCTTTTCACATCTTTGTGTGCTCCTGCAGTGGCAGATTTCCTTCGCCTTAATGGTCTTACATGCCAGGGTTAATGAGGGCCTGTCTCAGACCCCAGCACCCGGCAGGCGCCCCTCATTAGAGGAGAAATCCCACCTCTGCAGCCTTCCTCGGCGCCACAGGAACCACGTATTATTTGATATGGTACCTTTCCTGTGGTCTCTGCCCACGAATGTGAATGTTTCTTTGTGCACAAACATCACAAAGGTTTGGAGAGGTTTCCGCGCTGCCGTGGCAATGGCAATGGCAGCAACGTGCACGGGGGAAGTGTCAGTTGCAGAGACCAAGTGGGTTCATTTATGTTGCTTTCTTGGAACAGGCGGTGTGGGTAACAGCAAACGCGCCGGGGTCAGAAATAATGGGACTTTGGATTGGAAATGCAGCAAAATATAGTAGATCAAAAAAAAAAAAAAAAACGTGTTGGAAAACATCGCCAGCAATGATGGGTGCCCTTTTTTGTAAGTCTACATGTGTTCATTTATCTGTCAGATGGCGAGTGCACTGGTTGGTGACCCAGCAGTCAAACTGTAAAAGCTTCGAGTGCACTTGTTCTTCCAGCATGTGTTTTCAGAGGGAAAAACACAACCTGATGAGGCAGAACTCACCACAGAGGGGGAACAAATGTTCAAATGTCTGCTTAATCCAGGCGTTATTAACAGTGTTTTCCTGCGGTGACGACTGAAAACATGATTGTAAAGATATCAAATCACTGTTTATCTTGTCTTCTCTCGATTTTTGCGATTTCTCTTCCAGGAATGAGGGAAATCCTCTACTTCAAATCGAAGTTGAACCCACATCAGATGTGAGTTTGCATCCTGTCTTTTCCGTTGCAGTTTGTGTAGAATGAAGTGTCGAGACCCAGTCCTCAAGGGAGCCGATCCAGCCAGGATTTTTGTTCTACCATGTCGACAGCGCTTTAACCTGGGATTCCAAATTCTTTGGTGAAAGTATTTTCTTCCCAGCAGGACAGAAAACCTGGCTGGACGGCGGTCCTCGCGGACTGGGCCTGGACACATCTGGTCTATAATGCATCTGTGAAATTTCTGGTCTAAGCTTATTTCTCATAGAATGTAATACATCTATCCATCATGAAATATCACATCACCCGCAGAACGAAGAGGGCAACGACGAGGACTCTGCAGACGAGTTCGAGGAAATGAACCTGTCGCTCCTGTCGGCCCGCAACTTCCCTCGCAAGGCCAGTCAGACCAGCATCTTTCTGCAGGAGTGGGACATCCCCTTCGAGCAGCTGGAGATCGGGGAGATGATCGGGAAGGGCCGCTTCGGTAAGGTTTTCCACGGTCGCTGGCACGGCGAGGTGGCCATTCGCCTGATTGACATCGAGCGCGACAACGAGGACCAGCTGAAGGCCTTCAAGCGCGAGGTGATGGCCTACCGGAACACGCGTCATGAGAATGTAGTGCTGTTCATGGGGGCGTGTATGAGTCCGCCACATCTGGCTATTATCACCAGGTAGGAATTTTGTAGACGCTCTCACGCTCTCTCTCTCTCTCTCTCTCTCTCTCTCTCTCTCTCTCTCTCTCTCTCTCTCTCTCTCTCTCTCTCTCTCTTTCTCTCTCTCTCTATCTTTCGTTCTCTCTCTCAATCTCTTTTCTGTATTTATTTTCTTTTTCGTGCTGGTTATGGCTGAATATCCGTTTTGCCAACTTGGTGCTGTCTAAGTGTTCTGGCTTAGTGGTCAGGGCACTGTTTGACCTCCACTGTTCTGACGCGCTCTGAGACTCGTTTCCAGGCAGCCTCACAGCTGCTTCCCAATGGAACGATGGGTTTTTTGTCTGACTATAAAACCCTCCAGAGGTCATGATGAAAGCAGACAGTCACTGATTGAATTACCAACCAACTCCCCCATCTGTGCTTGGCTTAGTACAACAACCGTATTTACTGGATTAATGTCCCTACTTGTGAGGACTTTTCTTCCTGCAATAGAAAAATTAATTAAATTCTCTGTATTGAATTCTGGCAGTCATAATAACGTAATAGCAATGGTTAAGGCTTCTGGGTATTTCAGTTGTTTTAGCTGTTTGCATGTATATATTGTCTATATGGACAGTAAGAATAACCAGTGATCTGCCTGATTGAGATGCGTGATTGCACCTGAGTGGTAGCTGCTTGTTGTAAACCTCGTTTCCTGATTGCAGAAGCTAATTGCGAATGTCAGTCAACAAGTAGTGTTATTACCAGGAATTACCCTTTTCCCCCTTTTAGACCATCAGAAAATAAAAACAAAGCCGATATGGCCTTTATCTTGTTGTTGTAGCCAAGTTTGTTTTATGATTTCATTTAATTTGAGGGGCACATTGTTAGATTGCACTGGGCTGGGGAACATATGAATGCTACTTTGATTTCTTTATAATGAGCAATTATTATTTTTTAGAGTCCTCAAGGAAAGATATTCCCATTTTCTATAAAGATACAAAATCGTGCATCTGTGTCTGGATTGGCATACTTCCTGTTTCGTCTTATTGTCTCCACGATGACTCCTGTTGATGCAAAACAGAACAAAAAAAAAACAAAAAAAAGAAGCATTTTTAGTGTCTTTAAAAGCGCCCAGGGAGATTTGAGCTATTAAAAATGCAGCTGCTCTCAGGTCAGCGCTGTGATATGAATATGCATGAACTGTTGGCTGGTCACCTGCTTGGCACAGTCGGGCTGAGGGCTGAGGGTGTGACGTGGGATGGCGGAGCTTGTTGTCGAACTGTCTTTTAGCAACAAACAACTGGAACCGCACAGTTACACTCTGTGAACCCGGGATTCCGAATTAGAAAGATGACATTTAGACTCTAAAACACGTTCATGTTTTTACATATTTATAATGTCAAATAGGTTGAATCATCAGAATATTAAGCTGTTAACTGATTTTAAAGTGTTATTGGGTCCAAAAGTGTATTAATAAACTAGTATCCATTTCAATAAAGTGAGTCAAAGTGCACAAGTGAAAAGGGGAGAGTTTTTCTGTGTTGCGTTTGAAACCCAGTAGCAACCCTTGCCCCTGTGTTTCTACCCTCCTCGCAGCTTGTGTAAAGGCAGAACGCTCTATTCCGTGGTGCGGGACGCCAAGGTGGTCCTGGATGTGAACAAAACCCGGCAGATCGCGCAGGAGATGGTCAAGGTAAGGCAGCTCAGTGCTGATCAGCCTGAACGTCTCCACCTCGCACCAGGAAAGAGAAATCACATCTCGTCACTCTCCGTCCTCAGGGGATGGGCTACCTTCACGCCAAGGGGATTATACACAAAGACATGAAGTCCAAGAATGTCTTCTACGACAACGGCAAAGTTGTCATCACCGACTTTGGACTCTTCACCATATCTGGGGTGTTGCAGGCTGGCAGGTAATTACAATCAGCGCACGTATGAGACGGGAACATTCTTTTTTTTTTGTCTCCAGTGCAGGGATTTGACAGAGCCACATCACTGAAGAAGCATTAATGCATTCCGTATGGTGCAGGGACAACAAAACATCCAACCAAGTGAAAAGTAATTACGCAAAGACAATGAGTCAGTAATTACACATTATTCGACAACAGCTTTCACTTTAGAGACAGAGCACGGGTTGCAGTACTCGTCTGTGTACTCTGCATGTAGTGTGTACTGTATTGGAAAAATGACCCAAAAAGGTCTAGCGTGCGCGCACGCATGCACACACACACACACACACACACACATACATACATACATACAAACACACACATATCCTTGTATTTCTGTCTTTGTGGGGACTTTCATAATGCATTACCCAGATCTTTACCCTAACCTTAACCTAAACCTAACTATTACCTCAACCTTAAAAACATGTCTTAACACTTAAACTGTCCCTCAAAGTTCTGGGGAGAACCTCAAATGGCCCTACTTGGCTAAAAGAAAGAGCACTCAATATGTAGCATGTACAAGGGGCGTACACGGCCTGTCTGTGTTTTTTCAGAAAAGACAGAAAAATAACAAGTTCACCACTTTTAACATATTGCAAATAGGAGGATAGAAGGAAACTGGTCCTTACTTTAGATTGCTGGAGCTCTTTCAGGACTACCTCTTCTTTCCCTGTGTGGTTCCACCATGTCTGGAAGAATTACTCCAGCGTCGGAAGCTGACATTCTCTCGTGCTTTGCAGAGCAGGTAAACTACAGCTGCAGGCAAGGAGAGGATACGGGGCGGTGTAATCATGTCTTCCTGAGACAAAACAACATCTGAGAGGCTTTTGTTTTTTGGGGGGGTTTTTTGCAACGAACAGCAGGAACCAGCAGCCTGAAAACCGGACCCGTCTTTGACCCCATAAATGGATTAAATTCCAATTTCCAATGAGAGGTATTTACGAAGGGGTACGCAATCAAGTCAAGGACGAGGAAGCCAATTTGACATCCAGCGGGTGGATAAAACTGACAAGCAGTGAAATAAATAATTAAACCGCGCAGCACCGGCACAAGCGTATTTTCTGTCACATGCGACGGGTAAACAAAGCGCTGATGACATTAAATCTGAGATGAACCTCATGAGACATTTGTGAAACAGTTATGAACCCTCCGGAAACAGCTGCCACACTGACTCATGCAATTATACCTACAGTAAATCTGTGATGGTATTAGCTGTGATGGGTCTTCATGTGTAGGACAGAGCCAGATCCCTTTCCTCTCAAAGGAAAATGACGGGGGTTGTAGCATCGACCAAGTGGACCACATTATACACATTTCTGATGTTTGGTGTTGTTTTTAAATAGCGCTGCTTTTTATCTGTGTTGTTACATACTGTATATGTTATGTTGGGTATTTGTACCAAATGTGTTCTTTATGTAAAAATAAGCCAACAAGACAGTTGTTATTGGTTAATAACACCATTTTACCTTTCTTTGTGAACTCCATATATATATATATAT
>BJFM01002152.1:9057-22478 GCA_016586285.1 Arothron firmamentum | reverse complement strand
CCCCCCCCCCCCCCCCGGCGGCCACCTGCTGAGGAGATCATACTCTCAGCGTTAAACTTCTGCACTTGAATGCCGTGTGTGCGCGCGTGCGTTTTAGATAATTTCGGGTAAAGTTAGATGTACGTTTAATCTTCCCTCTCATCAAGTGCAATATGAGAGGACAGTCGAAGCGGAGCGTGTGGAAGCTGCGTCTCCGCTGTGTCTCCGCTGTGACCGTGAACGCAGCATCGACACGAAAAGTGTCGACAGCGTCGACAGAGCGTTGCGCGTTCGTGTGCGTGTGCTTTATGTCTTGTCATCTCTTCATTTGAGCATTTATGCTTTCATTTTATTTTTTCTGTTGTTTTGCTGAAAACATAATAAAAACCGCAGAAAACATTTTCATACATATTGTCTGTCAAAGGTTCCAAATCATGTCAGCATGGTGATAGTTTCCCAGATATTACTCAACAAGACTTAATTGTCTGTGTAATATTGTCTCTGATATCCACCATGACACCCCCGCCCTTTTTTTTAAAAAACTTAACAGACTGTAAACATATGCAGTGAAGGTTACTTACTCTCAAATTAATAGAACTCCAATTTCCCCTCATCTGCCTCCCTCTATTTCTTTTCAGAAACAGCCCTGGGGAAATATAATACTGTTTGTATAGTCACTAACACACACTCACACAGCAGGCACCATGCAAGAGTCCGAGCCTACCGTGTGCCTACTGCAGCCCAACATCATTTCTGTTCGCCTTTTCAAGAGAAAAGTTGGAGGTCTGGGTTTCTTGGTTAAACAAAGGGTATCCAAGCCCCCTGTGATTGTGTCTGACATCATCCGCGGCGGCGCAGCCGAGGAGTGCGGCCTGGTGCAAGTGGGCGACATTGTGTTGGCGGTCAACAACAAGTCCCTGGTGGATCTGTCCTATGAAAGGGCCCTGGAGACGCTGAAGAACGTGCTGCCAGAGAGCCACGCTGTGCTGATTCTCCGTGGACCGGAGGGCTTCACCACCCATCTAGAAACAACCATTTCCGGAGACGGCCGCCAACGGACGGTTCGGGTCACGCGCCCCATCTTCCCGGCCTCAAAGTCTTACGAGAATTGCTCTCCTCTCAGTCCATTCGGCCCCGGGCAGCAGGTCAACAAGGAGCCCCAACTCAGGGCCATTGAGAACCTGTCCTCCCCGCTGCAAAAAGGAAGCGTGCAGGCTCAGGACCCCCTGCTGTTGAGGGATGGGGGCCGCGGACTGTGTAACGGGCTGGAGGACAACAATGAGTTGATGAAGGAGATTGAGCCAGTGCTGCGCCTCATCAGAAACAGCAAGAAGGAGATCAATGGAGAGGGCCAGAGGAATGTGGGGAGAAGAGACGCTGAGATTCAAGTGACCTGGTAATTTGTGTCGTGATATTGATTTCTTCGTTGTAGTGTCTTTGTGCTTGTTCCCCTGCTTGGTGTGGTTCGCTGTAGAGCCCCAGGAGAATTAGGGCCAAGATTTGGGTCAACAGCCCTTCAACAAGGTGGTTATTAGCTGACACCAGAGTATATATCTTGTCTTCTGATTGAAAGCATGTCTGTTCACTCCCTTTGTCACCTTGAAATCCTCGAACTACCTGACCTGACTGTGTTAGTTATCAAAGACAGGGCCTAAAATGATGGCGTGCCACTCCAAGAATACTTAAAATTTACTGAGAGGAAAAAACAAAAACACAATTGTGTTTTGTCACACAAACTCTGATGATGACAGCGAAGGAAAGAAGCAATGCTTCATTGGGACTCGAAAGAGTGTCTTTTAGAATCATTTTTCCTTTTGTCTGCTCACTCTGGTAGTTTTTCGCAAGGCTTCAAGGTCTGAGCCTGTATTCCCCTCCAGACTCTGGGTAAACCATATCTGCATCCAGGTTATCTACTTTTGTACTCCCACAGCCAAATGAAATCAGATTGAGCCCATAGTCTGGTTGAATCAATGCCTCATTCTTGACTGATCCTTGCATACCTTCCGCGCATTCTTAAATGCATTTGGATTGATTTTGTTGTGTTCTTGGGAAACTACACAGATGGGTATCGACGCATTAGCAGTAGCTTCTTCGGACTATGTGTATGTGGTTAAAAACATGATTACACATGTCAGCCTGACAAATGTGCACGGTAATTATTATCTTCTTCTTTAGATGTTTTGAAAGGCTGTAATTAAAGTTGTGATAAATGATGATAAATGACAAGATGACTGCCTTCGATATCTCTTTATCGAGATGCTTTGGGGCAACACAGTGTCACAACGAGCACTTTCACGACTTGAGAACATGAGAGCTGGATTTCAGCAGAGGAGCCATTACAGTTTCATAAATCCAGCATGAGGTTGATGAAGCTGCACGACAGCGACGGCACTAATGAAATTTAACACATACGACTTTGCTACACAATACCGCACGCCTGAACGCACGTCCAACTGTCAAAGTGAAGCATGTTTTTTTTCTCGCAAAGACTTGCACAGTCATTCTCCTGATGCGTGAAGTTAGTAACGCTGGAGATTTTACTTCAGAATATCCAAAGTGAAGAACGATACTACGAAGGTTACATGTTTCTAGTTTAGTCTTGTGCGTTTTATAACGCAAGTTGCCTTGCTTCGGGTGTCGGTGCGTACAAACACAAACTTAGCCTGCGACTATTTGACTTCCAGGGACGCTGGTGTGGAAAACGACAAGTCTCTGCAGTTGGACACTCGCAACAACAAAATGCCGGACAACGAGCCAGGTCTGCCCAACAACGCTGACAATAGCAAGGTAAACGACTGTCTGTCTCCATTAAACATGAATGCATTCATTCCCACATGTCTTTTAAAATCAAGCCGTGATTTTGTCCAACACGTTTGAATCCATGATTGTGTCCAGCTGTGCGATAATCCAAATGGCCAGCACGTTCCATGCTTCTAGAAATCTAGCGTCTTCCTTGCAGAAAGTAGCAAAGCCTTTGCCTGAGATCCCATCACCTAGGGCATTAGCTCTTTCCGGGGAAAACTGATGTGGCGTTAAATCCAGCTTAGGCCTCTCACACAGAAGGGTCTGATCACAGGTCTGAGAGTCACTGACAGGGATCGTGAGGCAATCTGCACATGATCTGCATTATCCACCCACTTGTGACGTCGCTTGAGCCCATGTCAATGGGACCGGATGGGGTGAAATGACTCTAGGGTGCATAATGAATGTGTGCAGCTGCCGATTCCCTCCGCCATCAAATGTGACCCTTGCTGAAATGATTCAGCCTGTCAACCCTGCAGAAAAGCGAGTTAATGCGAATCTGCTTGAGATTATTTCATGTGTGGGCGGAGGGCAGGGCGGGGCCTGGAAGATGCACGCTTAAGAGTGGTTGGAAAGGACATGCTGTGGTAGGGCTTCGTCTGTGTGTGTGCGTGTGTGTTTTTAAACTCAGGAAGCACACTTGTGCATGTGTAAGACTGTTTCTGTAAATCTTGTAGCGCTATCATTGCAATGGTGGTGTTTTAGAGCCTCACCTGAATGTAGAGAAGTTAAGACATTTTTTTTTTCTGGGATTAAGTGCAGAGATTTTAAGCGACGTGTCTGTAGCCTTTAGGTGAACTCTCGTTTTAGCGAGGGATTGCTCACAAGACTGCAGTTTGAGATCCTGCCTTTAATTTCAAACAGATGAATTTGCTGTCATCCATTATTTTTTCTCACTATCATGAACCAGCGTTCATTTCAGATCGTTTATCTTGTATTTTGTATTAGTTTAAATATATGCTTTCACTTCTTACTTTTGATCCTTTGATGGCTTTGATCTGCTTTCTAGATTATTCTTTTTCAGTTTTGTAATATCTGATCATGTTCATTTCTAACCAGTTATGTTCTGCCTTGTGATTTGTCATTTCCCGTGTCTATCTGGCTTCCTGATTGCCTTTATGTCCCTCACCTGTTCAACCTCATCTGTTCAACCTCATCTGTTCAGCATCACCTGTGCCTCGTTGTGGCGCCTCCTCCCCCCTATTGTAAGCTTTCCTTAGTTGAGGGTTTGTGTTGCTTCATGCCAGGAAAAGGATAGATGTGGTAGAAAGAATGTCGTTATATTGGGGGATCCGTTCCAATCACCATTCAGCTCCTCTGACACTGAAAATGAAGACAGATCATTTGTGCCTGATGGTATTTACAAATGTCGCTTCTTCTGGCATCATCCCCAACACAACAGTGTTTATAAGAAGGCTATGCTCTTACTTAATCTGCTTTGTTACTTAGCAACCACAGACAAAGGATCAGACGTATTTGTAAAATTGGCTCTTCCTGTGTTATTCCCATATTTTCTTGTATCCTTGCAGGTGACTTTGGGTGTGTGTGTCACTTGAACATTACGGTGAAAAAGGAGGCAGATTTATACCATTTTATGTGACAATTTTTGCTTTGTTACTTTTTTGAACGTTCTGATTTTCCAGCATGCTGTAGAAACATTTGGAATCCACATGCTAGCGTCTGTGAAACCCACATCAACACTTACATCTACCGTGTTCCTTTATCAACAACACAGAACGCTAACCTTATTATACACCATAAGAGCATACAGTATCTGTGTGTTTTATCCTGAATGTCTGATAAAAGATGATTAATGATGACATAACAGTTGCTGCGTTAAATGCACTGCAGAGACAACCTGGTTTACATGTTTCAGTCTTATCAGATATGTCAATAGAGCAGCTCTTGTTTTGTTGGCCTCTGGTGATGGCATTAGCTTTGGGAGCTATTAGAACTACAAAACAGGGCGACACGCTGCTGTTGTCCTTTGTTGTCATACAAATGGTCGCAGAGATATAGTTTTCTCAGGAGTTACTCCTGGGCTGTCTTCTCTGAAAGGCCAAATTGGAATCTGTTTTTCCCACGAAATTCTATTGAAAACCCTGCTTGCATCCTCCAATCCACATCCCTCCTGACTTTTAAAACAAAAGGAAAAGCAACCTTTTTTTTTCTCTGGGTTTGTTTTGCGTTTTTCTTCTCATCTTTGGTGATCCTAAATGACCCTTCAGAGCAGCACAGGAGCTCAAACTTCTTTTTGCTCCTTTCCATGTACAAAATCAAATGTAATTCAGCCCAAGTCACTCCTCTCCAACTATTTGAAGACAGGAAATCACAATGAGGCTCGGTATTCCCGGTATTCATCCAGCCCGTGATTGTGCCACTTTTGTTCAGAAGCCTCTCCACTGTGCAGTACAGATGCTGGAGGATGTTATGAAAGAGCTTCTGAAGCGATTGATTACGCTTATCTTAGGCAATCAAACTGTGCCTTTCTCTAGAGCCAGCACTGAGGTGAAATTGCAGGCATTCATCAATCAATAGCAGTAGGAGAAGGGACAGCATTGGCTGGAGAGAATTAAAGTGGTTGCCTTCTGTAAGAGAGTCTTAAGCATAATAGAGAAAAGCAACACTCAAACCAAAGTCCACCGAGAGGTGACGGCTGTAGCGCTGTATCATTGCTTTCTGTGACTCCTCAAACTGACTACCAGTCAGCAACCAATCAGGGCATTTATCCAGCTCTGCTCTGTGGAAAGACTGATTGTCTTTTCAGCTTTCCTCGGCATCACTGCGAGTCAAAAAGCTGACACTAAATGCATTCCAGAGGTTACAAACTGTTCAAAAGCATGCAATAATGACTCATTTGTGCTCTTGCAGCCTCTAGCCGAGAGCAGGACCTCACCTACTAAATCCCTGCAGAATGGAAGCCCCTCTAAATGCCCTCGCTTCCTGAAGATCAAGAACTGGGAGACGGGTGCCATCCAAAATGACACGCTACACAACAGCTCCACCAAGGTGAGATGCATGAAAATGTGTTTTATTAACAGTTGTAAGATGCTGAAGGACCCAGCTGGCAGGGAGGAAGGATGACAGAAAGGATGGAGAGTTGAGGGTTCCAAAGGTGAATGTGGATGATGACTGTCAGCTGTGAACATGCTCACATCTTCACAGTCACAAGACTTTTGTTTTGCAGGCTTTGACATATCTTTACTGCTCTGGGTCAATGCTTTAGGAGCCCTGATGTGCATATATTCCAGCCTCCTGGTTGACTGGAAGCATCTAAAGTGTGCGCACTGAACAACGCATCATTTGCAAGTCAAGTAGATTGAAGAATAATAGCACATCGCAGCACGTTTCCTCTCCACTTCACACCCTGTCACTCGTGCATTAGACCACTTTCGCTTCCAAATTTTTGGCGATTAAGCTCATTACGATCTCAAGGAAATTGGGAGGTGAGGGGGGTGGGGTGTTAAGCGGTTAGTGCTGCTGAACAACGAACCGCGGGGAGAGAAAATACTGACTTAACTTATGGGGCCAACTCACAGGGTCATTCAGTGAGTCATGCAATTACGCAGCATTTTCAGGAAAGCGAGAAATCTGACATGACATTTGCCGGATATTTTATACTGCATCCTGTTTGTTCCAAGACGGGCTCAAGATAGTGAAATAAAAAAACTATTCATTGATCCAGCTCTTCTTTTACTGCTCTATCCTAAATGAACAACTGCTGTATTCTAATTATTTGATTCAACCTGCTTCCTCATCAGTACAAAATGAAAAATAAAACTCCATTATTTAGTTTTATATATGGAGCCATACTGCAATTATAGCCGGTTAATGTTTATATCATGTGTCTTATTTAACTAATTTGCCTTAAAGACTCCTGCATTCAGAAGTTTCCACAAACAAACACAAACTCAGCTCACCTTTGTGGGACTGTGGTAACACTAATCACGCACCGCAGCCGGCCTTTGTCACCCTAACAGGTCTTTCAAGCTCAATCAAGACCGGCATTCAAGGTAATACAAGGCGGTTCACAAAGGCTCTGTTTAAGGTGAAAAGAGCTGTTTGAAAAACACCCAACAAAGGAAAATTGGTTCCTTATCCCAGATCATCTTCCCCTCATCTCTGGCCTTGTGGTGAAATTTAAAACAGGTTTCCTCTTGTGCCGCCTGCTCCTGTTGAGCACAAGGTGAACCGTGTTAGCATTCACCCCCTGAAACACTGAAGCCATTTGTAAACAGCAGCTAAATGACTTTGGTGACTTCTCAAAAGGGCTCTGCATCCCAATGAAAGGCCTGTTGTGGCATCTTCAGATATATTATATATCACAGATGCTGCCATATTGGAGGCTGATTTGTCTGTTTGAAAAAGGACAGCTGGCTGGCATGAATGCCCGGAGCAGTATGATGAGCGGACATGCTGCAGCACAAGTGATTCTTTTGTTTTATTTTTAACATTCCCTGTGCTACTCATCATCCCTTTTTTCACTTATTTTATGCCGGTCGTGTATTTCTGCCTCGGCTTTGTTCCAGTCTCGTGTTGTTATACACCCATTATCCCTTTTTTTAAACCCCTTCTGGCTGCGATGGGTATATTTTAATAAATTAGGTCTGAGTCAGTGTTAGGAAGAGGAGGAATTTTATTTTGGACGATCCTCATGTTGAGAGAGGGAGCACAAACGTGTGGTTTTGCGTTAAAAGAACAGCTTTAACAACAGGCTCGTTGTTAAAATTCCTCGCTGACTCGCTCCATCTATCAGTTCTGTTGCCTGCTCACTCGTTTGATCCTCCTCTAAGCTTTTAAGCAAACCAAAGTGACAGCCGACTTCTCTCTCATCGTGTTTCACTGGCCGCACAAGACTGCCTTCAGCCATGAACAACCCCCCCAGCAGCTTTCTTTTCATATTTTCCCAATTTGCATTTTAGGTTCTACTTAATGAAAGGATGACGAAGTGACTCACTCATTGTTTGCATGCGCATCGGTCATGTGTGAGCTGAGAATGTCATGTGATGGGCAGAACTGTTTGTTTACAGATGCCAATGTGCCCTGAGGACTTGTGCTTTGGCTCAGTTATGGTGCCCAACCTGCACGCCCACAAACCGGAGGTGGTCAAGAGCAAAGAGGAGCTTCAGAAACTGGCCACTGACTTTATTGACCAGTATTACACCTCCATCAAAAGGTAAACCCACTCTGTTCCATCTATTCCATTACCAGAAAGAATTCTGAACTGTGGTTCTGAAAGTCAAAGGAGATATATCAAAATCACAATAATAATCTAGACAAATGGATGAACAGCAGGGAAGTGGTATCTTTTTTAATCACGTTGATACATTTGGAGTTTACCTGTGTCACATTTTTGAAAAAAAAAGTGCCTAACATGTAAACCTTTCCACATCACAGTGAAAACGGTGGCAAGGATTTGGAAAATGGGTAAGATGCAGACCTGCTGAAGGTTTGAGTATGACTAGAAAGCAGTTTCTCCAGCTGCAGGGAGAAGGTTTTTCTTGAGCTAATCAGGCCCAGTAAAGTCTGAGGTGACGGTTTTCTAAACTCACATTAGCATTGGCTCACAGAAGGTCATTAAAAATGATTTTCCTCAATCTCGATGGTATCTTCTCTCCAGATACGTCTGAAGTTTAGAAATGTGGTGCACCATTTCCTCAGACTTTCCCGTTGATTCAGCTTTTATTTTATTAAATATATTTTGACCCTCATCTTACACTCAGCTGCACATGGTACAAAAGCAATATCTGTATTCAGACTTTAGATTTGATGTATCAGGATACCAGCTCTGGGTGTAAGATGGTGCCGCCCCCCACCACCAACCCGGCGGTAATCTCTCGGTGCATGGTGGGGCAGCATCGGTTTACTGTTCTTCAAAAAAATTTTCCAGCCTTGGTCAATCAAGTGTGCGCTTGGTTCATCTCCAAACTTAAAGCGAGAGGCTCCATCGCATCAGTGAAGGGTCTTTGGATCCTCTCTGAGAAAACCACTGTGTTAACTGGATGGAAGCGTGGCCGTGGCCACCTCGGCCCTTTACACTAACCTCTCGAGTCAATCTGGCTTGCTGACTCTACGGCAGCCACTCTAACCACAGTTGGCTTTGTCTGGTTTGGCTTGAAGCTCTGCTGTGGACTCAGATTGAGGCCTGTCTGTACCGTGACTGCAGGTATGGCTCCAAGGCCCATACAGACAGACTGGAGGAGGTGACCAAGGAGATTGAAGCTACTGGAACTTACCAGCTAAAAGACACAGAACTGATTTATGGAGCCAAACATGCCTGGAGGAATGCTGCCCGTTGTGTGGGAAGGATCCAGTGGTCTAAACTACAGGTGAGTTATACCTAATTATAGCTGTTGCCTTTGCTCTAATTATACTGTATGTTGCACATGGTATGTATAGTATGTATGGCTAGCCATACATACTATACATACCATGTATAGTATGTGTGGCTAGCCAATAAGAACACAAGAAAAACTCTTTTGGGCTCAAATTACAGGTTTTTGATGCTAGAGACTGCACAACAGCTCATGGAATGTACAACTACATCTGTAACCACGTCAAGTATGCTACTAACAAAGGCAATCTGAGGTAACACACAGACACACACACACACACACACACTCACACACACACAACCCTGAAGAATGTACCTTGATTGTATTTGCTTTTGGTTCAACTTTACTCCCAATCCTTCAAGTGCTCTTGCACATCTCTCCAGCTGTCCCTCTTCCCTTGGCCGAGTAACCTGGCACGACCCGCCATCCCATCTGTCATGTGTGTGTTCTCGGTCTCCGACAGGGGTCTCTGACACTATCTGCTGCCTGTCTGTCTGTCTGTCACCGCTTCAGCACTAATCGTTGCCTCTGTCAGCGAGGCGGCGGACCTCGCCAGCAAGTGCACATTTGTCAGACCTGCGTACCGCTGGCTCAGTTTTCCTGCCAAGTCCTAATCACATGGGGCATCTCGCATTTACTTCACGGGTGATGGATAGCTTGAGTCATTACTACAGTTATCCTGGCCCACAGACGGAGAAGCTGCAGCTTAGAGATATGTCGATGAGGCCTGGGATATTAACGTAGCACAAAAATCATTGCGATAGATGATCTGAAAGTGAAAAAAGATGACAAAGCCAGTTATGCAGTAAATCTTCCTCTGTGTAACATTCTGAATCTTTTATTACCATTAATGCACGCTGAATTCTGAAGCCAAGCAGAGTTCGACACAGATGTGGAGGGCTAGCACGACTGGCCCAGATTCACACCAGCTGCTCTCCCTTCTCAGCGACTTAGAAACGGCTTAGCAGCATTAACACTTTTTTTTTCCGGGTCATGACATGAAAAACACCACTGTCAGATATTGTTGAGCAGGCTAAAGGTAGGTGAGCCTCAGCCATGCTACGAATACTTTGGCCGACCATCTATCAGCAGCAGCAACACATTCTGATGAAGCTGTTTACATCAGAAAAAGTTCCACTGTCTGGGATGTAAATGTTTTGTTTAGTGTGTAATGATTTATAAATGCAGTCCTCTAATCGCAACACTGACTTTTTGGGGGCCTTGATCCGTTGCAGGTCAGCTATCACCATATTTCCTCAGAGGACAGATGGCAAACATGACTTTCGAGTGTGGAACACTCAGCTGATACGTTACGCTGGGTACAAACAGCCTGATGGTCAGATCCTGGGGGACCCTGCTAATGTTGAATTTACTGAGGTAAAAGAAAGAGGAGTTGTAGATTAATCCTACCACTAATAAAAAGAAACATCTTTTTTACACTTCACATGCTGTCGGTCATTAGATCTGCATGCAGCTGGGATGGAAAGCTGCAAAAGGCCGTTTTGATGTTCTGCCCCTTCTGCTGCAAGCTAATGGAAATGACCCCGAGTTGTTTGAGATTCCTGAAGACCTGGTCCTGGAGGTGCCCATCACACACCCAAAGTGAGTAGCTTTCTTCCTTGCGGGTGGACAGAATACACAGAATCTAGCAAAACAGTAACAGCGGGATTTTAATAAAAGAGTCAGCTACATGCTCCTATATCTTTTATAACATTTCCTACAATAGGGTACTTTTCTGCCAAGAAGGCGGATTGGGTAGTTACATTCCAACTGTTCTAAATACTCCCTGAAAGCACAGAGGGCCGCACTTTCATCTGTTGCTATGCCAGTGTGGTAACCATGGCGCCTATTGGCGTGGATTCAAGTTTTCTCCTGTTTTTCATTATGTTTATCTGCACTGCTAAATTAACTATTTCACTAGTGACTATACAAAATGTCCCTGTCGCATTTGAAAACATTACCACAGCAAAGAAAAGGACATTAGCACTGCTCCAGTTTTCACAGACAAGCATAAACGCAGATGCAGACAGAGCCATCATTACATTCACACCACAGAGAGCGTTTCTGCCTCCCGTGACACACAGCTCCTGTTGCCAAACTGTCCCCGGAATTGGCATCTCCTGCTCAACACCCTCCATCAACTGGCCCTTAACTCTAGAAGCATCTTGGCACAGTTGCTTGACCACCGACTGTGTCCCATTATTGCACGAGATTATATCCAGCTCTGCAGATAATATACTGAGAGTGATGTTATCAAACCCCCTGAAGGGTTCAGAGAGCTGTGTTTTGTTTTCTGGTTTTCAAAAAATAAATCAGAGATTTAATTTCTACCCTCTATTTATTGATCCTTGCTTGTTCTTCAGATTTTTTTTTATTATTCCTCTTTTAGTATTCATTATTAATTTCCCCTTCTAGTTCTAGTTTATAGTCGCATAAATTGTACAGTGAAATTAGGTCAGGGCAGAATGGTTACCACGTGAGCCTGATCCCTTTCTCCGGTACCTTTCCCAAGGTATGAGTGGTTCAAAGAGCTGGATCTGAAGTGGTACGCCCTCCCAGCTGTCTCGAACATGATGCTGGAGATCGGCGGCCTGGAGTTCACGGCCTGTCCCTTCAGTGGCTGGTACATGGGCACAGAGATTGGCGTGAGGGACTTCTGTGACGCATCCCGCTACAACATCCTGGAGGTAACGTCGAGCACAGAGAGGTCAACAGAGATTTTACTAGATGGCACAGATGGGAAGCTTGTTTCTGGCAATTCCACTATCCAGTTATCAGACAGGAAAAAAAAGCAAGCGTGACTTTTGATCAAAACAAATAAGGAAATGATGTAGATGTTACATTTGGTATTTTCTTGTTAACTTCATAGGACGTTGCAAACAAGATGTGCTTGGACACCAGAAAGACATCCTCCCTCTGGAAGGATCAGGCATTGGTGGAGGTTAACATCGCTGTCCTTCACAGCTTCCAGGTAAATAATGCCACTTTGAGCTCACCCAGTGAACTCTGTTGAGACAACATGTGAATTCTTTGTTTCGTTGTCAGTCGTGCAAAGTGACCATAGTGGACCATCACTCAGCCACTGAGTCCTTTATGAAGCACATGGAGAACGAGCACCGGGTGCGAGGCGGTTGCCCTGGAGACTGGGTGTGGATTGTGCCTCCCATGTCAGGAAGCATCACGCCGGTTTTCCACCAAGAAATGCTCAATTACCGCCTCACACCTTCCTATGAGTACCAGGTGATCAGCACACATAAGACGTGTGGAATTGTGAATTGCAGCTCCTTTCATAAGCACTGTGTCTAAACTCTTAATTTCTTCTCCCATATGCAAAAGCTTGATCCCTGGCATACCCATGTGTGGAAGGGAGTCAACGGGACGCCCACAAAGAAACGAGCCATTGGATTCAAAAAGCTTGCCAAGTGAGCGTGCAAATAGGAATATTAGACTAGGAAGACGTTTAGTCTTCTTAAAGTGGCAATTTGTGTTTCTCATTTTCCTCTTTCTGCATTTGTGAACTGACTGTTAAATCCCTAATCCCCGCGCTTGATATGTAATATACTGCAGGATGTAATAATCCAGTGCCCAATGAAGTCACCGACTTCCTGAAAAAAGTTAGACACATGGGATGCAAGCTGGAGCACTCGGCATTCATTCAATCAGCCCCTCGGGGAGTAATCAAAGCTTTTCCAGGGTTTTGTCGGTCTATTTGTGCGCTCATGCATGCAATTGTCCTGCTATTAATATAGTTTCCCTGAGGATACGATGGGCTGGGTAATTATAATTGTCATTTATGTGCTGCTTTGACATAAAAATAACAAGAATAATCCCCTTGAAATCTGTTATCAGTTCTGTTTTCTGCTCTCAGTGGGGGGATTAAATGTATCACAATGTGTCTGGTCTTTGATTTGATGAACCTCTTTGAAATGTTAATTACCATTTTAACTTTTATGTTTGCTTTTTTAACTCCTTCCACAGGGCAGTCAAGTTTTCAGCCAAGCTCATGGGTCACGCAATGGCCAAGAGGGTCAAAGCCACCATTTTGTTTGCCACCGAGACGGGGAAATCGCAGGATTACGCCAAAACTCTGTGTGAAATCTTCAAGCATGCGTTCGACCCAAAGGTACCTTTGCTTCCAGGTTGCATCACTTTAATAGGAAATGGGGCGCAGCAAGGATGTGAAATTGTGGAAAAAGGAAAAAGGAGGAACTCAAAGAAATTTCTGCTGCGCTGCCGGCGGTCTCTGGCTGCAAAAGACGAGCAGATGCCAGCTGAGTACAGTGAGGAGAGGGTAGAGGAACATAG
>BJFM01002151.1:290063-318272 GCA_016586285.1 Arothron firmamentum | reverse complement strand
TTATTATTATTATCATTATTATCATTATCATTATCATTATTATTACTATATTATTATTATTATCATTATTATTATTATTATTATTATTATTATTATTATTATTATTATTATTTCAATACAACGTAGTTATACATCCCAAATGTGAAACTTACCCAGCATGTATCTGATTGCACCTCCTCCTACCGTCTCTCTCTCAATTGGTCCCCGTGATGAGTGTGGGTCGGTTGAGGTGTGGCCCTGCTCTGTACGCCTCCTGCAGTACGCACACAGGAGAATAAACTGTAAACAGGGAGGCATAAAGAGGCTATTGTCTAGGACCACTTTGGCCCATTTGCAGCTTCTGCAATGCGGATGAATATGAAGTGAAATCAAACCGTCGTGGAGCCTAAAAGAGAGTTTCCATCATTTGATAACTTGGAAACTTGTCAGACTGAGGCGCATTCAGGGGCGCGTCATGAGACCAGGCTGCTGCGCTTGGTCGCTCTAAAGCTTCGCGCGTAAACAGGTGGATTTGGGAACGTCTCGTCAAGGTAAGACGCGTAAACTACAACAACAGGCCGCCCTCTGCATGAAGCCACGTCATGAAATTTCTAATTAAGTATTTTGCACTTCATGGGGCATTCAGGTACCACAGTGTTGCGCGTCGAAGAATCTTATATCCACGCTCGATCCAGTGCTGTGGAAATATGGATATGGACGTTTTTAAGACCCAGTGTTGGTCTCTTTTCTTTCTTCTTTTTCCCCGTGTTTCATATTTAACTGCAGAAACTTGTTGTCGAAGCAGCAGCAGCTGCCACTTGTCAGCTACAGAAGGAAGACAAACAAGACGTGCAGGTTAAATACAACAACTGGTTGGAGAGGTGTTCCACCTGATCCTCTGGGAGGCTTGGCCAACCATGACAAGATTTGCCCCCTTTAAAGACCCCTTCACGAGTGTTATAGAGGCTGTTGACAGATATAAAAATAGAAATGCCCAACTAATGACAGTCTGGCAAACTGATTAGATGGAAAGCACACATTAGTCCTTCATCCTGTGACACTGATCACGTTAAGTTGACCTGGTTTAACAGTATTTACTCTGATTAACGAACTGTGCATTCCTGTAGTGGGAAACTAGCAGTGACAGTAGCAATGTACAGTATAGTAACAACAGGAACCTGTGACTTGGACACGGTGTTCTCAAAACAACGCTGCCTGTGCCGTTTTATTTTACTTTGCATTCAGGAGGCTCATGTGCAAATTCTGCAGAGAGCCGCACATAACAGAGCTGTTTCCTCTCTGTCAGCCACGGTAGACTGCTTCTCATCAAGATTTTATGATGTCAAGAAGTTTGGGTGGAGGTCCCAGGGGAGTGCATTAAGGACATGTGATACATTGGCAACGTCATTGCGGATCAGGAACCGTTCCTTGACAGCTGCTGCTCTTTAGGACAGAAATGCAAGATGTCCGGCAGTTTCTGGAGGGGGAAAAGAGAACAATGTGTGCTGACTGCTTTTTCCTGTAGAGTTTCCTCACTGAGCGAGTGAAGGCTAGAGGTCTGTTCCTCCTCACACAGCACGCCCCATTGTTCCTCTACCAGAGGGCACTTGGGGAAGGAGAGAGGGGGCTGGGGTGCTAGTGTTGTTGTGTATCCAGTTTCTCTGGAGGGAGCGCCTTCTTATTTTTGTTTTGTAACAGCGGGGAGAGCAGAGGAGGCCGCTTCTGACCTGCAGGAAGGATAAACACAAGGAAGTCTGATGGCATCCTAACGGTGTGCCTTTCTGTAGGTATTTGAAGTCCCACCATGCCAGTCCCACCTCCTCCTCCTCCTCCTCCTCCTCCCCCCCCTCCGCCGCCTCCCCTGGCTCCTGCTCCACCGCCGCCCCCTCCCACTGCTGCATTGCCACAGGTATGTGTGTCACTCTGAACTCTTCGTCCTGCAAATCCGACCACTTGCTTGTGTCCCTCTCGCTGACCAATAACAGTCCCGCAGCTCATGTGCATTATTGATCGAGGCGGTACACACACACACACACACACACACACACACACACTGGGGGCAGACTGTCAGCAAGAGAAGTGTTATATTTCTGCAGCTGGCTCAGTGTCCTCATGTCAGACGTGTTGCTGCTGCCCAGCATGCTGGAACACACCAACAGTCTTTAATAAGCACTTTCTTTCTGCTTTTTAATTTATTTCTCATCTTAATTGTGAGTAAAATCATTTAGTCCTGAGGTCAGTTGAGGATGGCCAATTTCATTATTTTTTTTTGTCTTTTCCCACTGGTATTTCAGAATTACTGGCAAAACATTGTAAAAAGGACATGTTTCTGTCATTTTTTTTTTGACAGCGTCCTAAGCCGCAGTCAGGTGGTGGAGGTGGAAGGAATGCCCTGTTGGCCGATATCCACAAAGGAGCCAAGCTCAGAAAAGTCACACAGGTCAATGACCGCAGCGCCCCTGTCGTGGAGAGTAAGTAACACTCTGCCATGTTAAAAATAAGCACAGCCTATCTGGAGCAGTGTGTCAGTTGATGAGAAATCAGGCAGAATAGGAAACAACTCCGGTAACAACAGCCCAGTAATTTCTTTCCACGAGGGTAAATTTTACCGTGGCTCTGCCAGGTGCAGTGGAGGTTGTGGAAACAGGTCAGCTGAAAGTTACTGCTGTTTGATCCTTGGTCATTCTAATATTTTCACACTCAGAGCCCAAGGCCGGCTGTGCAGATGTGACGAGTAATCCCGCACCCTCTCAGGGCTCGTCAGGAGGTCCGGCACCTATTGGGCCCTCACTGGGTGGACTCTTTGCTGGAGGCTTCCCATCTCTGAAGCCAATAGGACAAAGAGACTTTGCGGGAAAGGGAGCAGGTCGGTGCTGGTTTGTAAATCTACAGTAAGCGTTTGGTTGCGTTTGATGAGTAGTTATTTGGAGGGAATGACTCCTGTGTTTGTTCAAGTGCATCGGTCGAGCTCCGCCACCTCCCTGAAGCCCCTCTGGAACCCCCCCACTGCAGCAGCTGACACCAGGAACGTCCCTGAGCCTCCTCACAAGACGGTGGAGATTCGGAGTGCCGTCAACCAACAGCCCAGTTCCACAGCCTCTGCCCCGGCCTCCCCATCTCACAGCAGCAGGCACCCACCTCCTTTCCCTGCTACCTGTCCCCCTCCACGGCCAGCAGTGCCGCCCTCCTCTCTTCCACCACCACCCCCTCCCCTGCCCCAGGCCTTCCAGGACCGACCGGTCAGCAAGCCTCCCCCACTCCCTTCCTGCCCCCCTCCTTTGCCTCCTTCACAGGCCGTCAAGCCCACCTGGCTCCCTGCTCAGCACTCCCACCACACCACCATTTCCCAACCGTCGACCCCTCCTCCGCCACCTCCACCTCTTCCTTACCAACCTCCCTCTCACATTCCTGGGGATCGCTCTTCAGGTTGCTTCTATCCGCCACCCCCTCCTCACATCCACCCTGAGCCAACACGTTTTTTTAGAGAAAGTGCACTTGGAACTCCTCCCCCACCACCCCCACCACCCCCTCCACCCCTCCCAGCTTCTTTAGCCCCCAGCTTTCCATCCAACCTTCCACTTCCACCACCCAAATTGGCCCCAGTGCCCTCTCCAGCCCTGCGCGCATTACCTCCATCATACCCCTGCAACGCTCCAACCAGACGCCCCCCTTCTGTTCCCAGAAGTGCAGGTAAGCAGAAATGTGATGATTGGTCCGTTAAGTGTAAAAAAAGAAAAAACAAAAGTTGTTTTTGGTGAAATAGTAGACGTAGATGTAGCTGGCTAAAAATGTGTCGCTGTGGCTTTTGTGTCTCACTTATTTTAAAAGTATTAACATGCATGCCTTACACTTCTTTGACTCCTGTATACTCGTTGCCCATGGTAACAGGTGCAGGACGGCTAGCGCCCCCTCCCGCTCCTCCTGCACGCTCCCCCACCACAGAGCTGTCCAGCCGCATTCCTCCCCCTCCGCCGCCACCTCCTCTGCCTCCAACAAGTCTCAGGAATGGACACTTGCACAGCCTGGGTGAGACTACACGTTACAAATTACTTACTTATCCTTATAAACCAACTTACATGAAATACCTTAAAGCGTGTGGTACCGTTGATTTGAAATCAAAACTATCTATGCTGTAAACGTTTACATATTTAAACAAATATACCTGCAACATTTTTACCCTAACTTATCATCCTAACAAAACATCACCTCTGGCAGATGATTTTGAGTCCAAGTTCCAGTTCCACCCAGTCGAAGATTTACCCCCTCCAGATGAATTCAAGCCTTTTCCTCGGATCTATCCCAGCAAAGAAAACAGAGGTATTTTCACAATATGTTCCTCATTTCTCCATTTTCCCCCTAAACTCACCTATTTGCACGTTTTCCCCTCTTCTTTCCTCAGTGAACCCCAAACCTCCTGGGATGAGGACACACCTCAGATGAGTCAGGGCCTCACCCTTTCCTTCACTCTCAAACCACATGTTAACAGTTCATGATAGCCACCGCTGATGTTCAAGGTTTGAAGTGTATTTCTGTGGAGGTGTCGAGCAGAGTCCTGTCCAGACGACCTCTGACCTTTACCAGTGTGGAATGTTTTGAATGTGGGCAAGAAAGAGAGCCCACCCATCCTCATTTAATGTGCAGTACACACACTGCTGGAAGATTGTCTGTTGGTTGTATTTAACAGGACTCTAGACACAATGGCAGGTGTTTCAGTGACTACAATATTGCATTTCAATTTATGACTATTTGTTTCACCATCATGCAACCGTGATACCATGGTACTTTCTAACTCCCACTTCCACAAAATAGAGGGCAAAACATGTGGGAGCTAATGCGCTAATGACACATACCTAAGGGAACCTAAATGTTCATTTTATGAACAAAAGGTTTATTTCAAACTAGAAAATTATTTAAAAAAAACCCATTTGTGTCATTTGGAGTTGGACTTTAGTCTGAAACACGTTTTGCCTTGATTGAGCCGACTTTAAGAAATTATACCTTGATTTATCATTATTGTAATGGGCAAGGCCTAAGAAGAGCTTTATTAACAACGTAAAAGAAGCCAAAGACAGTTATACTAAACACATTAGAAGTGATCTTAAAGAAGGTTTTGTAGAGGTGAGTTCATTTTGAAATAAAAGAATAGTATTTGGTCTTTTGTTGTGTCAGTAAGAGTTGTGGCTCAATTGAATATCATTTTTTGAGATGTGATGTTTTTTTCCTATCTGTGAATAATGAACCAAGGCAATTCTTCCATGTCATTTTTGTTTCTTAACCCAGTGGTTTTTAACCTGGATATAAAATACTTGTAAATACTTGATATTTTGTCATTCTGGACGTCCATGAGCCCTCACTTTGTGGTGCTGTTGCGTATAAGCATTTTTATAATCTAAAATAATAATAAAAAAAAAACAACTACAACGCCAGTAGTCATAACATGTGGTCGACAGTGCCACCTGCTGGAGAAAAATGCGAACTACTACATTGTGCAAACTCCGAATACCAGCACGTTCAAAAAAGTGAACATTTCATTGATAAATCGGCCGCAAGCCGACAATAAAAAAGTACACTGAAAGGATTATTTTCTGGCATTAGAGATTTTATTCACTGTGAGAACATTTTCTCATTAGACCCTCCAGCACAATGCTAAGAACAGTTACAGCTCGGCTTACATTAACCTGTCAGATAATGTTGTCAGAGAATTCACACACTTGCAGACGGTAAGACAATAGAGAAAATCGGTCTGATTCTACCAGGCAGACTCACCCACACACAGGAAGATTTCACACATCGCACACCTCACAAAGCCAAACATTCTCCTTTTAAACTGAAATGATGTCCGGCAACCTGAGATAATGTTTACAACTCACCCAAACACCAAAGAATTTAAACCAAGGCAGCGCAGAGAGAAACTTTAAAGTTCATCGTGTTTGTAAGTGAACTCTCTCGAGGATATGAAGCCATCTTTGTTCTCATCCTCTTTGGCAAAGATATTTTCCACCATGTTCTCGTGTAGAGTATCATTTGGAGGGTAGCCATGGCGCTGAAACTCTTTCCTTAGGTATTCTTTCACCTGGCACAGAAAAAAAGACAGAAATGTAAATCTATGTAAATGAGAGCATCTTGTATATTGGTAACAATTATGTGTACTTTATAGAGGTTTTTTTTTAGAAATAGCTAAATAAATTGCCACATCCATGCAAAGGTGGAAATAAACAAGCAAGGTGTCAATAAAGATGAGGAAAAAGTTTTTTGTGTGTGTGTATGCATTTAATCTGTTCCTGGGGAAGTAAAAAACTGCATTTCTGTTTTGAAGCATAGCAGCAATATCTTCTTACTCTTAAAACCTTAATGTTTTCCAACCTAAGTTAAACTTTGGTCTATCCTTCCAGCTAGTACAGGCTTTCAACTTCCAGCTATTTTAATTTTTAGCCAGAAAATCATTGATCTATTTAATCCATTCTTTGTCAAAATCCAGAGCGATGATGAGCAACACAAGCCCTGATGTTACCTCATTCTTGGATAGCTTCCAGTCATCATTTAGGTCCATTTCTTGGAAGGACTCGTGCGACCTCGGTCCATTTCTAATCTCCAGCACTTCGATGATGAAAGTCAGTGTGCTGTCCGGTGGAATCTTGCCTGACCATGAAGAGGGACGTGCCAAAAAGAGAGGTCAGAAGATCAGATGATGTTTTCTGAGCCAGGGCGAGGCCTCAAACCAAAACACAGTTGACTACAGTAAAAAGGTGTTAAAGTGTTTTGAACACATGCTGCGACATCAGGATGGAGAAATACGGAAGACACGTTAGTGTTCGCGCTTACCAGAAGATTCAGATTCAGCAGTAAAGCACTGTTCACATGCTCCATGTCGTGAAAACCTATTACTGGATGGAACCATTCAGAGTTAAAGACATATAAAGTCATCGAAAGCAAGATAGAGAAAATGATATACATGCACAACATGCATTATGAGGTTAGGGTGAAGCTGATGAAGCACATAAGTAAATCTGCATCCCTGTGATTTAAATTTTGCCTCTGCAGGTGATGAATATTCACATTTGAGCAGGGTTGACATGACCAAAAGTGCATTTTCAGGAAGTCAGTACCATCTGCACAGCAGCATGCAGAAGTTATAATGCAGCACCTTTCCCTTCCTTCCCGTAGGCCAGAGCTGGAGGTACAATCAGCTTCCTTTTTTCTCCAGCACACATGTCTTGCAGACCTTTATCCCAACCTTTAATCACCTCTTTGACGCCCAGTGTAAACCACACAGGCTGCTGGTTTTCATCAGTCCGGCTGGGGAATAAAAACAGAAAAATGCTGCTGAGTAGCTAAAGAAGTTTAAGTGTTTTTATTTCAGGTTATTGTCTGCAAAAATCAGTTAGCTTATTTTTATTTTCTTTTATTTCTGTTTTAATTGGTTATACATTCCTTTTTAAAGCGTTTTATCCAGAATCTTAAACAGAATTATCAAATGTAAACAATAATGCAAGAATACCCGTGCAAAAACAAGTCTGACGCGTACCTGTTGTGAAACCTGGTGCCATTCTCAAAGTATCCCTCATGATGCACCAGCAGAATGTCTCCATACTTTGATTTTCGATGACAGAGGAAGGGCCTGTGCAGGACCTCTACCTTCACCTCAGGATCGGGCAGCTTCCCCCCGCCGGCAGCCGCCAGCAGACAGAAGCAGAACCAGCCGAGCACGGTAAGGAGCATGTTTTAATCATTGACCAGCTATTTAAAACAAGAACAACTGCTGGAGAGGCCGCTGCGGACGCAGCTGCGGCCATCTACGTGGCAGATTTCATCACACCGGTCGTCACAGGTCGACTGCGGATTGGTTGTTTCGGCTCGTAAGCCCCGCCCCCAGAGGCTACCTCTTCCTGGTCGCGTTTCACAGTGAAGCGTCTCTGCAGAGATTTGTTGTGTCCCAGGAACGGCATTCTCACAAGAACACTATGATCATATCATTCAGAAATATATTATAACTTATACATTTTAAGTCAGCTTTTCCCAACTCCTAAACACGAGCCAGTTCTTTATTACAGTACAGTGTTCTACCAAACTTACTGTCATGCAAGCAGAATTTCCACTTATTATAAGTTACAGAATTATTTTTCATGCCATTTTCTTTTTTAGATAGTTTTGGGCATTCACAGTATTAATACATTAACAGGTAAAAGCAAACTGTGCTGCAAACCCGTACATGCATGCAACATGAATAAACATCTGCACGTCTGGTTCTTATGCTACTATAGAAATATTGCTGATCCTTAAATGAGTTCACAACATAGCTTATTTTTCCATGAACAGTCAACAAGTCATACGTACAGTACATAACTGTTTCTTATGTTACAGTCGTTGAAAGGTTCCTGATCATCACCAGTGTCCGTAACAGTGCTGCAGCCGATGGAGTAACAGTAACAGGAAGCTGCTCCCTGAGGCCCATAAAAACAAAAGCATTACTCTTCCAGGGAGATGGTCTGTTCAAAGCTGAATCCTGTGGCTTGACGTGAGGTCAGAGGTTACCAGGAACGCCTCTTTAACGCTCTCTCTCAGTCCTTCAGTTCTTTTCTACAGGGAGAGACTTTGGCAACATTCCCCGCAATTGGGAGGAGCAGCTTTAAAAGTCTGAAAAACGCCACTTCTCTTCATCTTCCAGTTCAGGTGAAATACTTGCAGCCGGTAGAATCAATGAGGCAGGAGTCAGTGCATCTCAGCTGCCCAAAAGACCTATTTATGCAAGTTTCAAGAAAAAAAATAAAAATTTGATCTGTTTAAAATAAACAGCAATAATAATAATAATAATTTCAAAAAAGTGCATTTAAAGATGAACTCAAAAGTTCATAATCTATTCCCTCATGCTATATGATAAAATGATACTGGCTACTTGACAAAATTATCAATCTTATCTAAAGGAACATAAAATAAAATAACACAAACAGCATAAAAGCAGCTTTCTACAAGTGCCGCACCTTTTACTGTCCCCCTGAAACAAACATTTTTGCTCTCATCTCTAATATGTGTGGCATGTAGGATTATGTCATTTACACATACTGAACGTTTACTTTGTTGTACAAAGGTGGTTATTTGGACATACCCAGGAAGATAGGACTTGCAGGTCTGATAACCAAAGTCCTTTCCATCACACTCTTCCATCCCTTCATGCCGATAGCCGTCCCCACAGTAGGCCCATTTACAGTCTGAGGCGAGGAAGATTCAGACGAAGAAGAGAGCAGAGCAGCGGAGTAAAGGGAGGGAGAGATGACATTACTAATCGCTCTGGCACTCCCACAGGCTTCAGTAATGCCAATACAGCATTTTGTTGCTAATTTAATTGAACAAGCGCAGGAGGAGGTTGTGGCCGTGGTGGGAAAACAGATGAGATAAATGAAAGATCAAGGAAAGGTTGCACAGTACTTGCTGCTTTTATCCTCACTCCTGTGGCATCAGTGAGAGTGTGATGCACTGCAGGGTATTAAGTATTTAGGTATTTGCATTTGGAAAATAATCTTTTCAGAAGTTATATATCTACTGAGTGTTAGTCAAGTGCTGTATAAACTGCAATATTGATATTCTGCTAAATTCTAAATGGGTTAGATCTAACTTTTTTTTCTGAGATTTTGACGCCTAATTTTTTTTATTTATAACTTGGCTCTCTTGCAATATTGTGGTATCTGATCAGATTTGAAAATGGCAGACCCCACTTACATTTTATGATGCCTTTGTTGCCAGAATATCACTTTTTATAATTCAGCGCATTGTATTTGTGCTCATCTGTGATTTTATTATTTCCCTGAGTGATACTTTATCACTGCATCAATTAAGTAATTTGGCTTCTTTGTGTGAAAGTTCACGTACTGAGACAGGCATCTGTGACGATCTGGTTTCCATCATCGCACTCCTCTCCATGCTGGGGCTGCACCTTTCCATCCCCGCATGCACCAGTTCTGTCCTGGACTGTCTCTGTGGACTGGAACGACTGGAAGGGCTGGAAAAATGGCAACAGAAACAAACGATATTTCATTAGCAGAGAAAGTGAAAAAGTAAAATTCTTTCATTGCATGAGCCTCCAGGGTTTGCCATTAAAAACACTGCTTTCAAGCTCCTATCACTGTCCCACATTAAATCCAGATGTAATTTGTCTAAACGGTCTGTACCGATATTATGATGCACTCTGGTTGTTACCTGTACGGGCATCCATCCGTCCTTATCCCTGAAGTACAGCCCCCTCACGTCCTTTCTGAACACTAGTGCATTGACTAGGTGCACACGCTCCATCTCCTCCTCGTTGTTCACCACAAATATCTACACACATCCATACGTGCGTGCAGCAGAAAGTGAAACAATAGGGCAATTTGCTACAGAAACATGTATTCGGTTTGGTTTTATAGGAGCAAGGTCTTACTGCCGGGACTTTATCAAAGGGGCTCCGGTGTGTGTAGCTTCCAAAGGGAGCATTGTTAGTGACCTTGGAATTGCATTCACAGTGACCTGGTGGACCTGGAAGTCCCATTTCCCCCTTTTCCCCAACTGAAAAAAGACCTGCGAAATACATAATGTGCATGAAAGCAAACAGCACGGTGCAGCGTTGCAGTAAGGAACTGTGTTACACCGCAAGCAATAATCCGTTTGAGCACCTGTGGCAGGTGGACCAGGTGGCCCTGGTCGACCCTGTGCACCTGGAGGCCCAGGAGGGCCCATGAGTCCGGAGGCCCCAGTGTGGCCCTTTGTTCCCTGTCCACACAAACACACACATACACTGAAGGTGACCTACATGCCATGGCACTTGTGCATTACAGAGATTATCTACCTTATCGTGGGAAATATTTGTAGCTGATTCTTGTTTTGTGTTTGTTTGTGCATGTGTAGATGTAAAGGTTGATGTGACAAGATTTAAGTTGCCAGTGTTTGTGTTACCTCTTTACATTTACTCCCTATGTACAAGTCTATACTTAGAACTGAAAGTTAAACTTAGAAGTCATAGCAGCGCTGCTGCAACCTACCAGCTTGTGTGTAAATCTGGAATATCTGTACCCATCATGCATCTTATACACAGATCTAAAACCCTTGGTACCTCTTTCCCTCTCTTCCCGGGCCGACCTGTAGGTCCTCTTCTTCCTGGGACTCCTGGCTCTCCCTTTGGTCCTTGCTCACCCTATCAGAGTAGCAAATAAATAATAACCATAGCAAAAACTGAGCAACAGTCAGTTTAATTAACAGTTTGAACGAACAGAACTACTCTCACCTTTTGTCCAAGCATGCCAGGCAAACCTATTGTACCCTAAATACAGATTAAATGAGAGCATTTGAGACTGTCAGCAGCAGATAAAAACAGCTAATCTGCTGCAAAGATGATATTGAGACCAAGGAAAGTAAGAGTTTATGTGTAAAAAAAAATGCACCTCACCTTATCGCCTTTAGGTCCTGTAGCTCCAAGGCCACCACGAGCCCCCTGCAAAAAAAAAAACATTTTTAATTTTTTCATCGTTTTAAAACAGAGAACACTGTAAGCAGGGATACAGAAAATACCTTCTCCCCTTTGTAACCAGGCAAACCCTGTGTCAAAACATTAAGAACATGTTAATCAGATTAATTAAAATATTTGATGTTTAATGGACAAACTTGTTTTCCTTGCTAATACGTGCACCTCTATGTGTATAATGTGTTAAATATGTAATAACCTTTGACCCAGCTGGTCCTCTCAGTCCAGGTAACCCCATCAGTCCTGGATCTCCCTTTTCACCCTACATAAATTCATAGAAGAAGTGAGATAAAGTGAGATACCTGAATACCAAATAATTTAAAAAATATGTTAAAAATTCCTACCTTGGGTCCCTCTGCACCAGGCCATCCTGGTACTCCTGGTTTCCCAGGGAGACCCGGAGCTCCAGTGCGACCCTATGGAAAAATGCTCAAGAGTTATGTGTTGGTCACACAAGGCTTCACCAATCAGCTAATAATGTTTGCAATGCTGTACACGATGAAGGGTCAGAATGAAAACAAATTAAAATGATGTCTTATGAATCGCTATAATAGGACAAGACAGAGAACAAAGCCCAGCAGGCACAGCTTAAACAATGCCACTGGGATTTTCTAATTAGTCTCAAGCAAGAAAGGCTAAATTGGTCTTGCTCCGTTGCCAGTTTCCTGCAGCGGAGCCATATCTGTATCTACACTACATCTCAGTAACACTGGAATGGACTGCAGCCATGCTCGTGGCGTGCTCTCATTTAGCTCCCCGTCATTAAAAGTGCAGCCTGCAGAGACACCGCGGACCCGCTGCTGTGTGAAGTGATTTATCACGGGCAGCAAAGGCACTTAGGGAGATTAAAATGCAGAAGTGGAGTGCTGGAGGGCCCGGATCAGCATCGCTGGAGTCCAGTAGTGGCGGCTAATGGAGCCAGGCCAAGGAAAGAAGGAAGAAGCAGAAGAAACAGTAGGAGGACGGGGACGTGGAGGTGACCAGCGGGAGAATGACAGAGGACAGAAGATGTGATCAAGCTTTGTCATGTGGTACAGTTATAGTATGCCTGAGAGCACATCAATAAGCTAATCACATCAGAGGGAACAGCGGAGACGGACAGATCCAGATCGCCTCGTTCCAAGGGTAGATAGATGAGGAGGAATTACATAAACAGGAGGGGAAGGATGGCTCACCTTTGACCCTGGACGTCCAATTTCTCCCTGCAAGGGGACAAATGAGGAGAGAGGAGGTGTTGTAGTCATTTTAACAGGGAAACACGAGGACACAAACTTTTCCAAATAAAAATACACTGGCAAAAAAAAAATACCTTCTCCCCTTTCACTCCTCTTATTCCAGGTAAACCACTCCGACCCTTCAAAAATTGGAAAATATCACTAAACTGAGCCTAATATGGTTTTAAATTACTTAGACTTAGGCCAGACTTACCTCTGGCCCCTGGGGTCCAGGAGGACCTGGGGGCCCCTGTAAACACCTATGTCCTGCAGATTCACCCTGGTCCCGGACAGGCTGTAAAAGGCTCCAACTATCCTTCAATCGAACAGAGAAGACAGTTTCAAACAGCGGCCGACCGGTGAGCATGCATCAATGGGTGTAAACACTCACGGTGTCGTCGTGCTTCCACAGAGGCGGTGGCGGAGGGAAGAGAGGTGGCGGTGGGGGCGACATCAGACAGCAGGGCTCGAACTGGAACGGCTCCTTCATCAGCCCGAAAGCTGAATCCAGGGGACGGAACACATTCTGACTAATTACTAGAGAAATGAACCGCGGCATACTGTTGCTATGGTGACATGCATGTACTGTACGTTGACCCAGCTTACCTGAAGGATCTGAAAGGGGGCTGCTCATGGAAGAGTGATGGGAGATGGCCCACACAGAGCAAAGAAGAGTGTGGAAGGACACCACTGCCCTGGTCAGCTCCATTCCGCTGCTTATCTACACAGAATGAGCTACCAAGGACACACGCACACGCACACGCACACGCACACGCACACACACACACACACACACACACACACACACACAGCTTACTCTCCCCAGGGAGCCTCAATGCATGTTTCCCTAACCCTCCCCTTTGCAATAAACTTGTTGCAGCTCCACACTGCAGCATGAGATGCAACCACCGCTGTAATTCCAGACGTGCAGCAACCCCGTGCAGCCTTGTGCCAGAATTAGACGGTGGCAGCTGCCACTCAGGCTCCTGACAGAGGTCAGCACTAGTAATGCGACTCATTTCGCATTTACAGTGTGCCCGTGCTGCGTGGGGGAAGCCTGTAAAAGACCTGAAAAATCCCAATGCAGCACTGCAGCAATCAGTTCAATTTAGTAATCCGCGTCTATATTAAACCTTGTCTTTTACTTTAGCTGACCAATGCAACGACTAAGCAGGTGCGTTAAATGGAAAATCCCAGCTTTTCATGCGCAACATACAGTACCTTCTACTTCAAACTGCGCCGCGCTTGCAGACACGGTCCTGGCGCCGCTTTAAGCTCAATGAAATGCGCTGCAATCCCTCACGCAGCCTCCTCAACCCCTGAGATCCGCTGGGTTCCGCTGCTAATGAATCGGATCCACTTATACACACCGCTTCTTTCCGTCCGCCGGTCAATAACAACACAATTGGGACGGAAGACGGCTTTTATTCTGCTCCTGGCGCTGAATGCGCCAACTGGGTCCTGATGGTCTGGAGATGGTCCTAACGCGCGTGTCACTGACAGGCTGATGGCTGAGACGCTGCTGCCATTCCAAGTCAGCGTGGTCACAGTCTGTTTGGCACGTTTTCACGCCTTGTGCGCTGTTGGGTCTTGATAAGTAGAATGGCGCCATCTGCTGGTTATATCAGTTATGTGCCGAACCACAAAATAACTGCAGTAAACTATACTGTATATAGGCTATATTATAATCTTCATTTAAGAGTAAACTTTTGTGACATGACACTGTAATAATCTGCTCCTGTCTTCTTTATTAAGAAATTAATTTCAATATCAGAGCTTAAAACAACGTTGACATGGGTGAACTCAGTCCTTTTCTTACACATGCACACACCTCTCCCAATTACCCACACCGACTGTATATTTCACCAAGTTCACCCGTAAGGCAAGCTCCTGGTGTAGGCAACATAAGTAACATAGTCATTGTATGAACAGTACAGTGCAATACACAAGTAGTGCTTAACGCAGCTTATATAATATATTCGGCATACTTAGTTTGTTTTGAACTAAACAGACAAGTACAGATATGTTCATACTGCAAAGCAGAAGTTCTCTTTGTCATTGCAACACATCTGAATAAGCTGCTGTGTGTCTGACTTATTTGCAGGTGGCATCCTTTAAATATGCTATAATATCCAGTCGCTCTCTTTTCTTTCTGATCCCAGCGAAGTTCATCCTGGTACCGGGAATGTACTTTTTAGGATTTTGTAGGTAAACATTCAGAGTTTCTTCATCCCATGTTACACCTAAAATATAACCAAAACATGCTGCATTAATGCTTTAAAAGGATTCATGATATAGAATGAAAAATCTGCATTCCGCCCCGTGTTACATGACCGAATCTTAAAGTGTGTTTTCTGTTCAGACCTGTGCGGTATCTGTCCTACATACCTTTGGATGTGTGTCTGTGCTAAAAGCTGTATTTATGCAACTGCTTTTTCAGTACATGCATGCAGGACTCTGTCATTTACACCTTTAACAACTGCAGTTTCCACAGAAGAGTGACCCATACCTTTACTAATATTGGCCTGTGTATAGGAGAAGCCCGGTGCTTGTCCCGTCTTTCTACCAAATAGACCCCACAGGTTGGGTCCCACCTTATGGCGCCCCTCCTTCGTCACAGTGTGACACTGGGAACATCTCTGGACAAATATCTTCTTCCCTTTGTCGATGTCCCCCATGTCATGTGGCTGGGAGAGGACAGATGCTGAACAATGGTGTAAACAGGCTGATATATATGGGCTGTATCTATGTGACACAAAAATGAAAGACACCATAATATAGACAAAAAATACAGTTAAACACAAATGGATACATCAATTAAATAAACTTGAGCACTGACAGAAAAATAAACGCAGGTTAGTCAGTAGATATTTTATGCAACATATCATCTATATCATCATAACAATGAAGTGATACTGAATAAAAATACAGCAGTGTAAAATGACATCAACCAAAACAATGGTGTCCTTTTACCTGACTGAGGTGTGCACTTCAGGGACTTCCAACTATAAAGATCCTTCTCTTTTGTTGGTTGTTTTGGATTGTGTTCCTTTTGTCCAGTTTATATCTGGCAACTGACCGATCCAGAGACTAAACCTGATTTGAACCTGAAAGCAAATAAAAGAAGTCGGCTTTTTCTGAAAGGGAGTGTCTTACGTGAGCACATACTTACGTTGTTGCTCAGCACAGTGTAGCTGGTTCACACCTTTACAAGGATAGCTGAGCCAGTCTGGCAACTCTTAAAGAGATAACCCACCCAAAAATCAAAAGTTACTTTACTTATTTACTTGTCTCCCTGTCATTTTACATATGGGTGATGTTTTATGAACTATACAAATGTAAAATACATCCATTTGGCTTCTGTGATGTCTTTAAGCAAGATTTAAAGTGGATTAAATGGAATTTTCTTTAGCCTAAATATACTGTGAGCACTGTGATCAAGAGAGATTGTGATTTTGAAAGCAAACAAGCATAAAAATATGGAGTTTGTGTGCAGACGTGCATTTTATCCAATGAGAAAATACTCATTTGGAAGTAAATGATGTCTTTACATATAACTTTACGGTTTTTTTTAACAGTAAACTAAACTTAAAACTGAGATATTAAATGTATTTGTCTGAAAAAAGTACGCTGGGTCACGACAATCAATTTAAAATCCAATATAAGTTTACATTTTTGGTAATTTAAACTTAACTGGGCTTTGGCTTGGTGTTTGTCTCCCTCTAGCGGACAAAATTGTCAAAGGTCTCCCAGCTTCATTACAGGAGCATCACGAATAAATTAATTGCTTCTGTACATAACAGTTATGGCCGCGGTAGAATTATATCCTTTTGAGGACACGCACATAAATACACACCCAAGAATTAATGTTTGGAGATATTTTCTCACAAGTCACTTTAATTCACTAAAAGCATTTGCACTTTACTCCTCTGCAAAGCACCCCAGAGGACACTTCATCACACTTTTACCACTTAAAGGGCGTCTTATCACATTGTCCAACACAACAGTCCATCTTAGAGGTCAGGTATTTTATCTACCTAAGAGCCCACCAACAAGACCCATTTGCTGTATTATTTGGTGGGAGGCAGAAATCCTGTTTAATCATAAGGCTGCTTAATTATATAAAAAAGCTGACCCTATTCACTTTAATTAAAAGAGGGAAATTGTGATTTAGTTATAAATCACTCTATAAATCACTTTTTGGATTGTTTGTACATTCACTAAGAAGAAATAGAATGGCCATTATAATAATTAAGAGTAAAACAAAAATTTAAAATGAGAGTGGCTCAAGAAAAGAGGGAAAAACAGCAAAAAGAGAGACCTTTATTTCTTTTCAAGCATTTTTCTACAAGTATTAGCTGCATGTCTCGATGTTTGATTTGTCCAGTTGTTGTTTTTGCTCTATATATTTATGTATTTAGTGACCTCTTGCAGTGATGAACCTTTCTTTCATTTCCATCATTTCAAAGCGGCCTGTGAAATTAATATCTTAGGCCCTGTTGGAAGAAGAACATAACCTTAGAGGCAGAGTTGCGACTGCCGGGCAGAGGCATGCTGTATTTCTCTGAATGTGCAGATGTTGCTCACCAGTGCAGACCAGCTTTCAGCAGCTGTGCATTGAGCAGAGTCCTGATGAAACTCTGACCATTTCTGGCATATTTGACAGGATGCTTCAGGACTCTGTGGGCCTCAGAGCAGCCCTTGCATGGCTGTATCACCTTCCAAGACCTTCCAAACCTCTGGGGCATGTTGGGAAGTGAGTTCGGGATGTGGTCATCACCGTGGACGCTGTCCCTCCCAAAGCGCATGGGCATGTTGATGTGCCGGTGAGGGGGTTGCAGAGTGGGCGAGTAGAGCCTGATGATGGTGGGGAAGCTGACTTTGCTGCTGGTGGGGCTCACCTGAATATTGAAGCTCTCTAAGTCCAAACTTCTGAAGATGTTATTTTTAACCTAAAGTGGACAAATATTAAAATAATTTCAGATTTTTCTATCAATATCACAGCTATTGACATTTTATTATTTAAAAATACAGGCTCCTTTGTTCTTCTCTGACATCTGATTTGATGATAAATTAAAGCAAAAAAAGTTTATTTAGTAGAATATTTAGATCTTCTTTGTGATGTTTTATGATTAAAGCAAGAGTAAGAGCAGCAAATTCTTACATTTAAAGTCAAACATCTGATTTTAAGCATCCCGAATCCGTCTTTAACTTGTTAAAATAGCTTTTACCTGATGATGCAGTTGTTTCCTCATGTTGTGTCTTCCTTCCCTGCTGCCCAAAGTTCTATCATTAACCTTTCCAGTGACCTGCAAATCAGACACCGCTGCCCTTCCAATACCAGCAATCATCAGAAGCATTGCTAGAAACAGAGTGACCAGCATGTCGACCACAGTAGACTGCTGCTCTCTAGACACTAGGCTTATTTCCTCCTGATATTAAAGCCTCTTGCAGGCATACGTCACCTTATTGCCCTATTTAAACTTAATGAATACCTGTCTCAATAATCATCCACCTCTGAAGAAAATAATCAGAAAAGAATGCATGTACTAATTGGGCTGCTGAATGAATGAATGCTGGGGAAAATTCTACACAGGACATATTTCTTTTAAGCTTTGCTAATTACATTCAGGTTTGCAGTGCCAATTAGGAGCAAAATCTGATCTAAGAGTAGCACAACAAGCAGCGATGAGGTCACTAAGAGCAAAATAGAACTGGACTTGAATGAACGTGCTCCTGCAATTTTACGCACAAACTTGTTCTTTTTTTTTTAACTATTTTGTGGTGTTTGCGTCGACAGAGTTTAGCCACAAACCAACGAAGAGAAACGTGGTAAATCCAAAGAACACTTGTTTGCAGGGAGAAAAGTTGGACATCCTTTCGAGCATTGACTTGCAGAAATTAAAATCCAAGCTTTCTGTGGAACAGGAGATGTAAAAACTGCATCTTTTCTCTCAAAAATGCTGACAGAAATATGCTATGACATATTAAATGGAGATCTTGATATTTAATATGAACGTGCTAGATGACAAACAGTCTGAAATATACAGAATATCCACAGACAGAGCAACTAAAGTGCTTATTAGTTGGCAGAGACACATCACGTTGGACTAAATATTTCCCACAGAGAAGCAGCATGACGCCATTCGACATTCCAGTTTCTGCACATGTCAGTAGCATATTTACATAATGAATCACTGGGAATATATTTAAATCCCGATGTGAAGAATGCTCTGTGCGAGACATACAGCTTTGTAAAGATTTAATGCAAAGCTTGCATCATGAACCCATACCGCACTGCCATTCCCACATCTGAGCACAGAGACATTTAATAGAGCCTTTAATAAGCAGTATCCAGTGTCTGTTGTTGTGGTTTCAGTTTCACTCACACTTTCTGTATTATCTTCTACCTCCCCTTTTCTCTCTGTTTTCACCCTTCCTGACCCCCAGCTGCGCTCCGCCTGAGTACTAGCTGCACGATTTACGATCCTGTCTCTGAAGCATATCAAGAATCTTATCCGCAAAGGGCCTCTCCGTACCTCTAACGGTCTCTTTGTTCTTTCACCGAGCTCTGCAAGCACTCCCTCGAAGACCTTGTTCTCCGCCACTGTAATTCTCTCTTCTTAATGTTATTAATGTGCATCCCTCGGCACCCTGGCGGCCTTTTCATCTTTCCATTTACTCACATTTGGGCCCCTCTCTGGCTGCTGCCTTGTATAAAACAGGCCCCGCTTCCTTGATAGAAATATAGACCTGATTTAAACTTTGGACCTGACACGCACACACACGCACACCCACACACACACACACCCACACACACACACACACACACACACACACACACACACACACACACACACAGAAATACAAAGAAGCAAGGAACCTGCATCTACTAAAGAAAATTTAAAAGAACTCATATACTGTAGAGAAAAATTAAAGGTAAATTCAAGGAGGATCCAAGAGAATGAAACAGGGTGTCAAAGAAAAGAGGCCACAGTGACACAGTGATCATCACATTTCTCTCTGGTGGACTGTCTTTGGGCTTTGGCACCATTCCCAAAATTTCTCTGGAGGACTTCCCAGGATGATTTGTAGAAATGAGCTCTTATCCCCCTGTTGAGCTGATTTATGTGCAGTTTTATCTCCTCCCTCACTCAGACATCATCGAGGTCACCATCACAACACTTTACATGCCCACACACTCAACGGGGAGCCACATCCATCAAACCTTTGTGACGGGTAATAGTTTTATCAATGATCGAATCCATTTCTTCAGGAGCTCTGCATTATGATGTATGGGGAAGCGTGCTGAGGCTCGGCAGATGGACGCGCATACAGCTAGGCTCATATTTGACTGAACGTGCAATTTGTTGTTCTGCAGACGGGGTTGATTTACGCTGTCATGCAGTTGTCACAATCACATTCAAGGCAGATTAGTTTTTCTGAAACAATAAATTTAATTTTAAAGTGCTATGCTTGTTACACATTCACACTTAAAGAAAATTAGATGGCTGACCTTAAACATGTCACACAAAAGTAGTTATAGTTGGTTATTAGCGATTATTAGCTGTCACTTAGATTACCATAAAATTACTATAGTTATTGGTAATTTTCAACTGTTAGCACAAATTGGGGTTCTATTATTAATTAAATAATTTATAACAGATGTCAAAGAAAAATACCTTGGCAATAAATATTTCGTTGTACCACGCAATGACAATAAAAGCATTCCATATTTAACATCTATCGCTGTGGTTCTATTCAAATTATTTATTAAAAGATAAATTTTTATCCCAAAACAGGGTTTTATAAATTTTCATATTTTAAAATGTACTTTAAAAATTACAGAAATAAAATAAAAAGAATAAAAATAAATTTAAAAAAAGATAAAAAAGCTATGTTATCCTTGTTAAGCATCCTGTCCTCTAAGTGGCGCTCTAACACCTTTTTTCCCCCCTCCTCTCTAAGAGAAGGAGGGGCTGTGGAAGAATCAGATGGCATTTGGGGCGTGTCCTGAACGTCAGGGGTGGGGTCATAAGGGGAGGAACTGAAAACAATGTCCAATCAGGCACTGGCACAAATTCACCAATGAGTGAAGGAGAGGAAAAGCAAGGAGGGGGCTAACAGGAAACAGAGCAAATGAACCTTGATGAAAGGGGTGCAAGGGGAGGATGGGAGAGCAGAGAGAGAGAGAAGAAAAGAGGCCCTGGGAGAGGGCTGTATGTCTAGTGAGAGACATGTGGGCTTTGTAGAAAAATTTGCCATGACATATGTTTTGCCTTACATTTTTAGTTTAAGATATATTCTTTCCCCCCCTTAAACATATACGTTCCTTTCAGGTTTAACAGTTAATCAGCTCCAGATCACAGATCACAGCCCCTGAGCTGCAAGAATAAAACACAGAAATATGCACAAATACTGCAATTCAGGAAAAACCGCCACCTAATTCATAAAAATATGCCGAATAAAAACAAATGAGGAAGATGAGAGATGCTGCAGCTTTATTGAGAAATCCCTGCTGTCCAGCGTGGGAAAAGGCACAAGTTCCTGTCATTTTGTTGTTTTCTTTGCTGCTACTTGATTTGAGTGTTTACACAGCCATTTATCTCTTGAGTGAGTTTCATGATCCATTGGCCTTAGAAACCTCTTAAAAACCTGGACTCATAAATCCCAAACACACTGATGTCGAAGAAAAATCCTCCACCTCTTCCTTGGCTAGTGGCTGAAACTGAAGATCTAGCCTGTGAAGCTATCATTTATGCATTAGAAGAGTTGAAAGAAAAAGCAAGAAGAGGAAAAAAGGAGTTAAAAGTAAAAAGAAGACAGAAAAAATGCTCTCCTTGCACCCGTTTGTCCTGACCTGCAGGCCCTCTGCTCCCCCTCGGACAGCCAGTTGTGCTGCTGTCGAGCGGGCCAGCGGAGGTCAGAAGTCGTATTAGACACCCACACAATGACCTCTAACCTGTCGCCGTGATGCAGCTGACCCACAAACAGCACGCACGGAGAGAGGGATGAGGATCCTTAAATGAATGAAGGAATTGAACAGGCTTTTTGTAACTAAATCAGATTTCATAAATATTTGGCCCACCATGATGATGGAGATGCAACCACTCGACATTATCACTAATTGAATACGCGAGGCACTCCCCCGCTGCATGGACAGGAAGCATGCACTGCTTTATTCATTTACCGCTCACTTAACGTTGAGAGGTAGGGGTTGGACAAAGCTATGGATGATAATTCTCAATTGCTGTCTTTGTGCAGGTCCAGTCAGATGTTCGGGAGGTCAGACTTGAAGATATACACATCCACAAGAACATGAACATGCGAGTTTTGTTAGAAAAACGGTCTGTTTAATGAGGACCTTATTTAATTTAGCATGAGGACACGTGTTTACTTAGTGCATTGTAAACATGCGTGTTGCAGAGGGGAGGGAAGCACAGGAAGCCTTTAATTAAATCAAGTGGACCGACTGTGAAAGCTCTGCAATCTGAATAGAGTTTTAAATACGAGCGTCGAAGTACACTTACCACATGAACCATTTCGTGCTTCCAGGAAGCTTTTATCATCGTGCTTTTTTAAGCCGCCCACTGTTACTTTCTTCTGATGTTGAGAATCAGGAAGCTTTTATTTACGGTTATTTTGCAAGGTTTTGATTAAGGGAGCACTACGGTCAAGAGATGCAAAAAATATTAAATGTAGATAAGACAACGATAATGATAGTTACACATTTTAAATATGGGGGATGTGTGATAACATACTCCAAATTGTCACAAAGGATTATCTTTGAGAAAAACAGGGCAATGTCTGGTGATGATTAAAGAGTCACTCCTACAATCTTCATAAAATAAAAAAAGCAGAAAAAGATTTTGGAAGCCTTTTTGTTCCAAATACGAGTGATTTATGCAAGGTTGAGGAGAATTAATGATTCATTTATGCATTCTTTCTTGCAGAGATTCAGCTGTTGGGCATGAGTGCAGCTCAGAGAAAAGGAATAAGCATGCTTTATTCATTATTTAAACAAATAAATCAACAAATTGTTGGTTTTGAATTCAGTGAAATTTAGTTAAAAGTGACATTAAGCTTTGTCTGGCAACAGCTCAGCTTCCTCTGTGGAAAACAGAGAGAAACAGTTACAACTCTGCAGTGTTTCGCATGACAGAAGGAATGATGTAATGTGCGGCATTCACATAGTATATTACTTAGACGTCAACATGCTTGCATGCACATAGTGTCTGTGCACGATGAGAAGCTGAGATGGTAAAAGAATCCCCACTTTCCCTTCATTTCCCCTCACTCTCTTCCACCGCCATTCCCGGCATCCACATTTTGAAGTGTGTCTGTGCATTGCATGCGCGCATGCGCAGTCTCACACACACACACACACACACACACACACACACACACACACACACACACACACACACACACACACACACACATGCATTTGGCGGTGCAACGCTGAGTGGTTGGGACAGCTGCGGGATAGTGACATCATCTTTAGTTGCCCGCCGCTGTATTTGATCTGGGCTGAGAGGATGGATTGAAACTGAAACACCAAAATGCTCTCTGGAACCACATCCTCTGAAAGAAAACGAGCGGGGTCATGGTTTTTTATTTTTTTATTTTTATGTTTGCGCGTTTGATTTGGTCTGATGCACGGATGTGAGAAAACTAAAGCGTGACATAGGACCCAAATTCTCTCTTTCCCTCCTTCCCGCAGATTGATGCTTTGTGTATATCCCCTGGGGTAATCAGACCATTTTCAACTGTAAATACAGTCTGCAGAGTTGCCAGTCTGCAAGGCAGGCTGTCTCAGACGGGGGATGAGGAAACACTCTGAAACACAGCAGTGTACTCCGGAGGCTCTCAAGGGCATACAGGGGTACATAATGACACTCTATGATAAGATCAGAGCGTACCCACTGGGATTTGTGAGGTTTCCAAGGCCTACGTTAGCACAGAAGCCTAGATTCATTAGGCATCCGACATCAGCAGCAGCAGTAAATTAGCTGTCGCATGGAGAAGAGAGTTGAAAGTGGTAAAGACGCTAAGGACACTGGTTTTTGTCAGGTCAGTGACGACGACGTGAGATCAAGGATCATGCTCACAGGCGCACGCGCGCACACAGGCTGACACATCTATATACCTCCACTATAACGGCCTCATAAGAACTCATATTTTAGTCACAATACAGGGACTTTCCCTGTGATGGACATTGCAATTCAGTTCTGACTGCTTACATATTAACAAATTTGTAGTAACGTGTATTTTTAAGTTGGTAAAAACACTCATTTATGAAATACAAGTAAAGTGAAATGATTAATTTCAAATAGAAATATTATTATGCAAGGTCTTTGTTAATATAAATCTGGCCAACTTGTCTTTTTAAACCTTTGCACACTTGAATATCTCTTTCAAAAGTTAAAGTGACCCATTTCATTCTACAATGGCCCCATCCATCACCACTGCCATGAAGGGGCTCAACTGGTCTAATCATATCGCCTGTCCTGACTAATGAAAGTCTGTCCTCTGTCACACACCTCGTGATGTCACTGTCTGATCTTCAACAGCAGTACCGTCAGCTGCTATCACAGGCTGACCTTAGTGCGCAATACCAGTTTCGGCACATGTGCCTCATTAGTTCCTGCTTCATCAAGCTCATCAGTCAACCACATGGGAGTCTTCAGTTTCCACCATGACTAAATGTGGAAATAATTTGCGTGATATGTTGATGTTTACACATCTTTTGCTCATATAGCAGTATTTGTGATTCCCCTGGCAGCATATGTTCGTAGGTGTTCTTTTCTTTACTGCCGTTGTACTGAGAGTAGGCGAAGGAGTGTATGAGACACAAAGAGGAGAGAACCAGTGAGAGAGAGAGAGAGAGAGAGAGAGAGAGAGAGAGAGAGAGAGAGAGAGAGAGAGAGAGAGAGAGAGAGAGAGAGAGAGAGAGAGAGCAAAGGGCTACCACCTATTGAATCAGACAGCACACACTGTCTCATTTTGCTGAAAGTCAGCATAGACACAAAAGGTATAAATGCCATCTGGGCTAGGCGGCTACGCTACATCCACAAACAAAAGGGGTTCATTCAGTCATCCAGCCCAACCACAGCCATCTGCTCTTGGTGAGAATGAGTGGGAGAAGGGACCCCCTGTACCTCCAGGACACCCATGAGGTCCCAGAATACAGGATTTCAGTCTGATATCAGCATAATATTATAATCAAGGGCATGAAAATATGAATGAAGACGATCCATGCCACAGCAGGAGCTGATGGAATAAAAGCGGCAAATGATGCAGGCGTGCTACAGTGGGAACAACAACACGTGTGGCGGAGAAACAATGGTGAAAAGAAGCAACCGCTCTGACACCAGAGTGGAGAAAGCTTGAAAGGGAGAATAGATGCATGGAAACATGTATACATTCAGCTGAGAGGCACAGATGTACACGTGGAGCCACATAACAGCGGCCATTCATCATGCTTTGGATAATGACAGGAGTGTTAACCTGATATAATGATCTAATATGGTTGTACTGGTTTGGGTATTCTTGTAATGCAGTCACCTCATGGCCCTAGTTTAACAGCAGCTAAAGCAGTTCATGAGCGGGAAGAATCTAAGTTTGGGATGAGAATTTGGTGCAGTGTATCCACAAGAAAGCGAACACACATGACACATGGACACACAGCAACATTTAGTACATGCCAGACATGCAATCACATAACCCATGGACAAATATGCAACTATGGCAGATTTCCCAGTTACATTCTGTTCTTACTACTCTGTAAACCACTGGAAAAAGGGGCTCTGCAAAACTTAAACCATCCAAACTGAAGCTATGAAATATTTGGGCTGCGACTCAGTAATTCTGTGTTTGCTTAATGTTTGCCTGTTTAAATATTTATTAAGCAAATACTACTCCTGCTTACCTGCATTCCTTCTAATGAACAGCAGAGCTCTGGTTGCAAAATCACACTTGTTTTTGAGTTGATTTTGAAATGATTCGAATATTTATCCAGTCTATATTCTTATCAAAACCTTATTATATCCTGTAATTTCACACAATAATGACTCTGTAGAATCATTTATCAGGCAGAACAGACACAACAGTATTGCATTCATACTTGCAGACCAATGCCAGCCCTCTCCTGTCATCATCAGATATTGTTAAAGTGCTATCAGACAGTCACAACATGTCACAATCTGTTATATCTGTGTCAACACCATTAACTGAAAGCTCTTGTGTTTGCAGTTCACTCTCACTGTCACTCGTTGTTTACCCCCGTTGGAATGTGCAGACAGGTTAGCCAAATTTTTTTTAGCTCCGCGTGCTTGTGTGCGCATACATGCATGCAGTCTGTCTGCCTTAAATTATGAGTGGACAGCTGAAATGCTGAAAAGCCAGCTGCTGATGAGAGATGACTTGTCAAAACGTACGACTCAGGCTAATGAATGGACTTGTTCGCAAACACAACCTGACACAGAAAGTGTGGAAACCTCCCCATCGGCTGCTGACAGATAGTTCTCAGAGGCTTCAAATTAATGAAGCCTCCGCTCAGTTGATTTCCAAAGGCCTTTAAACCTCAGCCTGCTGTCTAATGCAGACTTTAAAAGCCATCAGATTTTTAATATAAGCACTGAGGAACTTGGAACACCCACAGAAGTTTTTCAGAGAGCCATTTTTCTGATTGCATTCCTATTAATAAAGGTCAGCTTTACACCGGCTATTCATCTCATAATGACATGATTCATAAAGTTGTTGTAATCGTATGATGATAACTCTTATGAATCCATGAAGCATAAAGTTGGCCTCCAATTACAGTGTCTATGTAGCTTTATGTAGTAAAAAATGATTATTGCAAAAATCAATAAAAATGCATTAATTTTTAATTCAGCATCATATACATATATGATCAGAGGATAACACTTTAGATTAGGGAATGCATGCTCACTATTATTTTCCATGCAGAATAAGGTCACAAGTGGTTTGTAATGAATAGCAAAGCATCGATATGTAAATACTGGTTAATGTGTGTTCCTTAATCTAAAATGTTACCAAACATTTACATAATTTATTATCAGTGTCTAAATGAATCAATATAAAAGTTGCAAAATGCTTAGAATTAAATGTTACGTAGGTACCTGTATGTGTCCGGTCGTCAAAAAGTAGGCATGCTGTTTATAAGACAGGAATTGTTCAAGGGGGTAATATAACCCAGTAACAATGGGCCTGGAATGATTCACTATGCAAGCAGAATTCACATGCTTAAGCAGTAATAAATGATAAGTTATAGGCAACATTTTAGATTAGGAAACCCACATACGGTAGTATTTACTTATATATTGATGCTTTATTATTCATTACAAATCACGGTTGTAACCTTATTCTGCATGGCAAATAATGGTGAATATGTGTTCCCTAATCTAAAGTGTTACTGATCATAGTCATATTGTGATATACCTTTGAATAATATAACAATATAATTTATATGTGGAAGCTTAAGATAATGCAGTTTAAGCTCAGTTAGCTATTTTTAAAAAATGATATTTTTTTAAAATCTCAATAGACAATTTGTTTGATGAAATATGTTAATGATAATTGTTGATGACAATTACTTTATTACCTGGGGAAGGACAAACTCATATTATTTCTATTTCATTTAAGACATAAAACACATGGTGTCAACATGAGCATTGTCATATTTGTCTCGTCCCCCACCATCTATAGTTGAATCTTATGCAACTGGGCACCATGTTGGTGCCACATCTGCATACACATTATGTCAAAGACAGGAAGTCCTCCTCCTGTTAACCTGAGTGCCTCTGTGTACCTAAAAGGCAGGAAGAGGTTTGTGGCAGGCTTTGACAGGTCTGGCATGCTTGCAGGCATCTGGGTTGTCAAACAAGCAGTAAAATATCCAGATACAAGGCCTGCCAAGAACAACTGACTGACAGCTAAGCAGACTGTGATGCCTGCATAAAGACCAAACATTAAAATAATTTCGCTCTGTCACCCCCTGTGCTCCTTTTCCCTTCATCCCATCTTTCAGATCTTTACCGCCTTACTCCAGTTTAACAGTGGCAGGCCTTAAACTGGAACAGTAGTAAAAACCGTGCAACAGAGCTCTTGATACAATGCTACGCTGCGGCTTGGGCTTGTCTGAGCATGAGGGGACATGACGTGTGTGTGTGTGCAAAATGCCAAGCGTGGATTTCCAAGAAATGTCCAAAATTGAAGAGTCTGGAGATGGAAGGAATTTAGATAAAGAGATAATGGTAGGGCAGGACAAAGGAGGTGAATAGGAAACAGAAAGAGAACTGAGGTTGTTTACTTGTGTGTTTCCTTGGTGAAGGGCTGTTTGTGGTGTAGCTAGAGAGTGCTGTCAAGGCCTTTCACCTTGACGACCAGGCTTGTATTTAACTGGCTCTCCGAACAGGCACACAGAGAGAGGGCCCTGGTTTCTAACCCTGTCAAATCTATGTAAACACACACACACACACACACACACACACACACACACACACA
>BJFM01002151.1:265953-282266 GCA_016586285.1 Arothron firmamentum | reverse complement strand
TGTGTGTGTGTGTGTGTGTGTGTGTGTGTGTGTGTGTGTGTGTGTGTGTGTGTGTGTGTGAGCCCAGCTGTGGGTTGTTAGTAGCTAATTCAGCTTACTAGGGAAGGGGCACCAGATGGTTGGCAGGAATGGAATGACTGAGAGTTGAAAGAGAGAGGTGTAAAGTGCAATTAGAGACGATGAAAAAAAGCTTTTCAGAATCAGGAAAACTTCTTATAGACAGGAGCTTTTTCTGTCCCCTACTTTTCATTACAATGCAGACAACAGACAAGAAAAACCCCTGTTGCCATGGAATCCATGCGCTGCAACTGAATGAGCTGATGGAGGTGTTTTGGCTAAGATTTTTTAATTTTTTTTCTACGCTGTGCGTAGCCTTCTACGCAACACTGGTACCATGCAAAAGAAGTGCCTGGCAAACTGTGTCAATTAAAAATATTTGTGATGGATTTCTGCTCACCTTTTAAGAGTTGGGGATGAAATGTTGTTCCAAGGTTGCGTAATGCATCTGATGTTACTCCAATAATACAGAATGTGTTTTCTTTTCATGGGGAAAGTCAAGGGAGGCTCAACTGTGTGAGCTGCTAATCAATTGTTTATGACTGCATGTAGGCAGTGAGGTATTTTGTGGTAGGAAATCAATTTCCCACTCTGCTCACCCAAACACCAGTCATTATTTGGCCTTCTTGATTAAAGACTACACTCTTGTTTGATGTACAGTCTGATGACAAGTTTCTCCCAAAGCGTGCATGGACAGGTCAACTTTTCCTCTGTGCAAACTGCCATGTGTGCTTTGTATATCTATGTCTCTTCTCTGATTAGCTGCTGATTCTTTCAGGTGTTCCACATCCTCTTGTTCTTTAATCAATGCCCTGACAGTGCAGGAAGGAAACTTCATTTCAGGAAGTGCTGCCACAGACCGATTGCCAATCAGACATGCATGTGAGGGAAAGGAAACACGGTGTTCCAGTTCTCAAACAATCCCAAATTCAATTATAATAGGATCCTCTCTTGAATGGGAGGTGTGGCCTTTTATGTTTTATTTTGTTTTCCTGTGATTGCCATCTTGTTGATGGATGTGACAGAAATACACAGCAGTTACAGTCCATGACTCAACACCCCTGCATAAAATCTTGGTAGGAATGTCCTTCAAGTCAAACTTGAGTTGCATCTTGAGTGCACACCGGGCCACTGAGCCCTCACTCAGGTGCTGAGTGATGATGTCATGTTTAGCAAGCCACCCCGGAGACGGCAAGATGGAAAATAAGTGCTGTTGACTAAAAATGGGAGAAGACAGAGATTGGAAGAGACAGTTGGGATGTTTCTGGTGTGCTGGCTGGAAGCATGTAGTGCTGTTGGCAGTTTTGTTTTTTTTTTAAGATAAATAACCTGCTGAAACATAACAGGAATATTGGGTGAAATTGTGCTTGCTTTATTGTAATAACTTTTCGCAATTACTTGGGCTTGAGTGTACAACTAATTCAGGGTAGGGAAGAAAACAAAAAAATAGATTATATTATATTATATATTGAACAAGCATATCTTGAGTACTTACAATTCAACAGTTCAGGATAGTTTCATCTCCAAAGTGACATCACAATAAAGAACAATTCCCCAACTGTGTCCAACATCGACTCAGTCAGTGGAAATTTACAGGTAGGCAAATGCTAAAAATCAGAACAGAACGGGCTCTACCAGCAACCGCCTACGGCACTCTGTGCTTTCAAAGGCAATGTGGAAGACAGAGAGGATGCTGAAGTAAGCAGAAAACAGCCTTACTTAGCCGGCTCCCTCAACAGACGCATTATGCTGCTGTTAGGGTGAAGGGTGAAAGGTTAGAGGCAAAGGGGAGGGGCTTGTCTCTGGTTGATGGCTCTGTCCTTCATCCGGAAACCAGCTGCTCTGACACACACACACACACACACACACACACACACACACACACACACATACACATACATGCACCAAACTCAGTCCCAAGATCTGGGGTTTTGCTTTTGATAGCTTGGTAAGAGCGATGACTTTAAGAATCTGTTTGTTACAAATTTTTTGTCACCAAAGACGTCATAGTTGTGCCATCAAAATTAAAAGTACTTTTATTTTTGCAATAGGTCCTATACTGGGAGTCAATGGCCAACATTAAACACAATGCTCACTATGATGTACGATTAAGGCTGTAGCTGAAATGAGCTTTTGGGTAAATCTACAACCTAGCAAGCGGTGAGTGCTGAAAAGCTGTGAGAGGCACAAGCCTAAGGTGCAGATGTTAAACACACTGTGACTGAGGGGAGACAGGTCGAGGGACAAGGCTACTGCCAGGGCACGACCACGCCATTGAACTGAGATAAACATACAGCACCTGCCAGAGACTTGTTATTTTAAAGGAATTTTCCTCTTTCAAGATCAGGCCTCAAACTATGCAACATTTGCATGCTCAATCAGGTTAAATCGGACTGCTATCAAAGATTTTGCATCTGCAGCAAAAAAAAAAAAAAAAACCCTCTTTAGTGCGGAATCATAGTCTTGATTACTGTCCTCCTGGTCTGATGTAGGTCTGAGCCATCAAGGTGATGGAAATAAGCACAGGCGCTGATCCGTGGGCATGATCGACACGTGTGCTGGCCCGTGAGCCCTCATAGGATCTTGCTTTCTCCTCCTTCTCCCATTCTGTCATCTCGTCGTCTCTCTCATGGTTTCCTCCCATGGTTTATTATTACGGTATAATCGCTTCCATCTGCCTGTCAAGCCACCGGGTAGACTGTGATTAGAAAAAAAAAAAATAAAGATTGTGAGAGCGTGAAGGAAACTGAGAGCAGGAGGGATTTCTCTCTCCAATATAAACACATCTCCTCCCTCCACTCCCCGTCAGGCCTAATCACAATGCTGCAGAGTCACTTTTCTTGTTACTTTCCAGGATATTATAATTCAGCATGACTTCTGGACAGCTTCATGCACAATTAGGAATTCAGCGGCTCTGGGCAAGAAAACGTGATTCAGATTAGTGCTGTATTACATTACTGTTTACATACGATCCCTCTTGCCATCACAGCCTCCTATTTTCTCTTTGAGGCCTTTGTATGTATGTGTTTCGATGCATGAATGCACTTACATGTAAGATGCATAAGCCAGTAGGAATTTATTTACCCGTTCCCAATTTCAGTACAGTCAAAGCATTTACAGTTGCTTTATGCAGTTAGCAACCTAAACGCGTTAAATCTTGTTATGCTGTTCTGCTGCAACCACATGGCGAGAATTTGTAGAAGTCTGTTGTGTTGATGAATGTTGGATGTTATGTTAATGAAAAACGTGTACATCTTAGGTCAAAAGAGTAACAAGGGAATACACAGTGACAAACCCCCCCAATCCTGTGATCTCCAATCAGATTAGGGCATTGGCCTAATTACAGCCAATCACAGGCAATTAAATCCAATTATAACCAATTATGGGTAATTAGAATGCCCCGGAGATTGATAGCTCTGAGAGATGTAGCAGTAAGCTGTCACTTTCAAGAAACGGTGACGCTCATCAGACCGTTTTTATTTAGCCAGTCCGACTCTGTCAATGTATAAATGCTTTCCAAACAAAAAGAGATCCCTTTGAAAGGATGCCAGCAACTTCAGAAGAATTTGGTGATAAGACAGCAGCCTAAATATATAAGTGAGAGAGAACTGCGTTTCTCTTTTGCCCGCTTGTCCATCCTGTCCAAATTACAGAGGCTGTAGCTGAAACTGAGACACTGAGATGCTAAAATGAATGACCACCATTCTGCTGTGTGCCGCTGCCAGATGGTTTTCCTTGCTGCTCGACCTGTTTCATTGTCAGCCATTTACCGCAGAACAATCTGATCTTTTGACAGTTGGGTATTATATATATAAGGCAATGCAATATGCTTGTATTCCCCAATTCTAGGTCATATCAAATATGGTGTCAGTAAAAATACCAAATGCTGTTCTCATATATTTTCTGAAGGTTCCCTACATACAGTATGTTTTTATAGTAGTTCAGGCCCTCTCACTGAGTGCTATGGAATGTCTAAGGAGTGTGTTATTGTATGGATTTAAGTTTCGGACTGCAAAGGTGTTGGTGTTTGACTTGGATTGATGCAAGCTATATGGACAGTTATTTCCATCATCAAGAATCCTACAGGCATGGGGAAAAGTTGAAAATGAAAAATATCTTCAGTTTAAAGTCAAACAGACATTCTCAAGCTCCACAGCTCCATTGCTTTTGTCCATCATACAACAGAGCTGCTGTCAATCAAACTGTCAACCTCTGACCGTGTCCCCACCCCTTTCTATCATTGGGTCCACTTAAAGCTGTTATATCAGAGCTTTAAATATAAGTCGAGTCTGGTTTCCATTCCCCAGAACAATTTATTTTATCCGTTTGATCAAAAATTCTGTATTTGGCTAATGTCTGATAGGGAATAATGAGGCCTATTCCAGAAAACACCGAGCCAAGATAAATTACATAAAGTGTACTCTGAAGATTGAAATAATTACAAGAAAATACTTGCATAAAAGCTTCCTTGTGTTTTACTCTGTCAGAATTCCAAGGGAGTGCAAGCAGGGTTTTCTCGTTCCATGGGACCTGTGCAGAACTGGAATAACCTTGACCTCATGTTAGATGGGAACTTAGCGTTGGACTGGCCAATCTAGAAATGGCCATCAGATGAATTGTTGGCTCTTTTGTGTGTTTACTAGCTTGCTTTGCTTGCTCTTAAGTTATATCATTTCAAATGTATCAGAGTGTTTGGAGTGTGTTTATGTATGTGTGGTGCAGATGGTGCTGCTGGTGGTGGCGGTGGTGGTGCTGGTGGTGGTGGGGTTCAAAGGAAACATAAGGGATAAACAAACATGCAAAATTTTAGAAGGCTCAGCCTTGATTGCCTGGTTTAGACTGAGTCTGCCCTGATTTATTTGTCTATGTCACCAAGATAATCATCACAGTGATCCTTCGACAAGAAAAATCACACGGTAAGAAAATGAAGAAAAACACTGCAGGCTAGGGCAGAAGACAAAAAAAAAAAAAAACAACTTGCAGATGCACCCACAAACAAGTAAGTACTCACTATTTTACATATATGTACAAATTCCACCATGCCTTTCCCTGGCCCCTGCAGTGAAGAGACCTCTTTAAGAGCTGTCTGTCAGGGCTGGTCACCATGGAAGTGACGAGGAGCTGGTAACAAAGACCCTTAAGAGTTTCTCACAAGGCAAAGGAAAGGCATACAGAGAGACAGAACAAGAAAAAAGAAAGAAAGAGAGTGACTTACTTACTGGGAGGCATATCAACTCTTATGCTGCATATAGATTTGACAGAGCAAAGGAGACGCCATGCAGATTAAGATGGATTGAAAGGAAGTGATAGACAAATGGGAAAAACTTATCGAGATAAGAAGAGTGGAGGGTGCCTGGAGGGATGAGACATGCTAAGAAGCCTAATTAAACCCCCCTGGAAAACCTCCCACCCTTTCCCCGTTTACACATTTAAGTACACAGATAGCACAAACATATAGATTAAAATGATAGAAAATCTTTTGAGCCTATTTAAATGCATGGCTGGGATGAGGGCAAATATAGGTGGTGATGGCTGGCAACCAAAAAAAGAAGTCAGTGGGAGCGTGAGACACTGGGTCAAAGGGTGAAGGGTCAGGTGGCAAAAAAGTCCTGGGCAAAGGCCTTTTGGCTGTAGGGTCAGATGGGTGCAAGGGTTCCAGGCAGAGTGCCAAGCTGATTGAAGGTACTTGGGTGGGCTTACTAATGGGAGAGAGGGCCAGGAAGTGGACATGGAGGTCCAGAGGGTTAAGGTGAACCTCAGCACACTAAGAATTCCAGGCAACAAACTGATTAAGTAACAATTTGGAATATCCACAATCCTGTTTTTTTGGTGAAAATAACCAAAATAAAATGGGTGTGCAGTAATGCAAAACAAGGCTGCGGCTATGTGGTTGGAGTCGCACCCAGTGGCATCTGCCTCTTTTTTACTCTTCTCAGCTTCTACAACGCTGTGTCTATTTGACTCGGTTTTTACACACTTTTAATTCCGATTTGGACTTGAGAGGCAGAGCTGGGAGGCAGTCAAGCTGTCCCTAAAGATTTGGTGACACGGGGATAGAACACAGAACAGAGCGGTGACAGACAGAGTCAGGGATAGAAAGACAGGGGAGGAGGAGAGACAGTGAAAGAAGACAGAGGCCTTTAGTGGAGGAGAAAAAAGACGCAAAAGAAAAAGATGTTTTTGTAAAAATAAAATAGTAAAAAGAGGGAGGAAGAGGATAAAGGGGCCAAAAAGAAAGGAAAAGAGTGACACAGAGTGCAGAAGAAATGAAAGTGTGACTTGAAAAGATTACTTTCAGGTTCAGAGACACTCTTTGGCCGCTTACTGGCTGTCACTCAGTGTTTTGGCTCCTTGGGGGAGGAACGGCTGGTTCTCATTGGTGTCATTCACCTGTCTATCAGCCTGACAGGAGGACCATAGGGCCCCATGTTGTGGTGCGGAAACTGTCTGTCAGCCCTGCAGCAGCTGCACATGACATCATCCAAGATCAGGTTTGGAGCGCGCATACACAAAATGTGTGAGACAAAGAGCACAGCTCTGTCGAATTTGGAGATTCAGAGTAAGGATACAGCACAGCATCAATGCCATTAGCGGCCCAAAACCCAAAGAGTCATTATGACAGCAGCTTTGAATCAGACTCTTGCGGCCCTGCCAATCCCTTGGCTGTCCTCCCCCCCACTTTGTTCTGCGAAAGCCCTTGTTATACTGGCAGGACATCAACCTCGAGACACCAGCACGCACGCACACACAGAGTGGGAGTACATGCATCTGCATACGACAGCTGGACAGCTCGACAGCCAAAGAGGAAAGACAGATGTGCGTGTGCATCTTAGCTGTAATTGGTCAGGCACACACACTCATACGCATAGAAGAGAATCAGTGCATGAATAAAAACCTGTCTACGCATAGGACACACAGATTGGGGTTACAGGAAAGCCTGGAAAGAAGACAGCACCAATCTGTTTTGACCTAATTTAACATGGTCACTAAAACAAAGAAGACAAGGGCATGTTAAGTGAAGACTGTTAAAGCCACTGTCAAATGAAAAACACTTCTGGCTCTTGTACCCTTTACTCTCTCTGTCTCTTTTCATCCAAGCAACACGGAAAGGCACTCTGTTTTGAATATGAGCTCCTGCTCCATATCGGTTAAGTTTGAGCGGTCATAGTCTAACTGCATCTAGAAAAATAGTTTAGTTTCAGCCCCCATACTGAAATTTTAGATTTTCACCTATCATTATATAGTTACAACAAAGAAGCTGCCTATATAAACTATGATAAGTGATACATTTTCTGAATGTATCATTCAATAGAAGCTTATTTATCAAGTTGAAGTAGCTGTTAAGGGGTGTTAAAAAAAGGATGAAAAATGTTTTGGATTGTAGGAGCCTGTGTTTGTGTGCACGGAGACATTCAGATGTGTGGTCATGGAAGCACATGTTACACACACAAACACACAGCAGATGAGGAAATGGGAACTCTTGATCCATGTCATGGTGACAGCTATTATGACAGATGACTGTATCCTCTCAGAGAGTAAATCCTTTTGTCTTCATTTTTATCTCTGCCAAGGGACGAGGTTATGTGACATCCAGCGTTTGTTTACTAGCAAACCACTCGAAAAGGTATGAACGAATTTTAATGAAATTTTCAGGAAATCTTGATAATGGGCCATGAACAGATGATAAAATATTGGTGATATTCTGGATTCCAGAGGGATTTTGACCTTTAATCATCCATTTCTTTCTTCCAGCATCGCGCATATAATGTTTCCTTAGTTTGACCAAAAAGAGAACATTGGAAATTTGAAACGGTGCACATGGCAACCAGGAAGATTGTGTGTTTAGCTTAACAAGCATTGGCAATACATGCAAGGAAAGATTTGTTTCCTTTTTGTTTTTTCTCGTGTCATTTTTTTTTCCCCCTGTCTGGAATGCATTTATTTTAAAATGATTTGCTTAGACTGGTAATAACAGTTTGTGCCAGTTAAAGACAGATGTGCGGATTTCTTTTATAGGAATCAAGACACCCTACTGAATGTCTCTGCCTCTGCCTTTGATGTGTTGCCTGCTGACAGCTTTGTCTGTTGGTGAAAGCGGCCAACAACCTGCTCACGCACCATGACAATCCACAGATTCCACGAATGTCTCGCATGGATGCTCAGAGGCTTCAGGATGGTTGCCCAGACACTGTCGCTCACAGAGAAATGTCATCCAGATCATTTAAGGTCGCAGATCACAAAAACACATCCTGCTGTCCATGTGCTGCTGTTTTGGGGTTTTTTTTATATATCATGTCTGGATTTTATGCCTTGATGTGTTGACGATCAAGCTGATGGTTGTAAATCTGCGCTCTAATGGCAGTGACCTTTGGAGTAATAAAAATGATAAATGGTATGGACCAAACCCAGTGATTTCTCAGAAGTGCTGAGCGGAATCGTTTCACAGCAGACACAAACAGAAAGCAGGAAGCTTTTATTGTACTTACTTCCTTATATCCCCTCTCTCATTTATTTCTCCTCATTGATGATTTTAGATTATGCTCTATGGAGGTCATATTAGAATAATACAGCATTTCAAGATGTAAAAATATGTCAGCAGAGATCATTTAAGCAACCCCTGAGGCCTCACGGTGAAAAATAATAGCCGCACGTTGGGGAACATGAAGGTGCTCATATGCCTCCACATATGTGCACATCAGATGTGCAGATTTCAAACACATGGCTGTGTGTTTCTCGGGGAAAAAAAACCTTTGCAGCACACAAAATCTTTGTACTAAACCTGTTTTTTTCCTGCCTTGCAATGTACAACTTAGAAATATGATGCAAAATAAAAAAAAAAACAAAACCAGATGCTCTGAATCTGCAAGGCAGGAATGAACAAAAATAAAATGTATGTTTTGCCTTCCTCATCTACTCACTGTTTTATATCACTCAGATTAGTTCAGGGAAGCGTGCCACCCCATTGAACATGTGTGCCTCAGCCACTTCTTAAATCTGCCTCTGGTGGGTCTTGAAAATGCCCCGTGTGCCGAATGAGCGACATAAAGCATGCCCCAATGCACGGCCCAAAATGACAGCCAAGCAGCAAAGCTGTCAGTTGAGCCAATGAGAACAGTGCAACCAAACTGTTGGCTTTTATAGCCTACAACTCCCAGTCACAAGTCCTCTAACGCCCCATTTAACACGCTAAAAATCCTCCGTTTATTCCCTCTGAATACTCCCTTTTGGACTTTGCAGTTACACAGAAAGTCCAACTGAAATAGCCCATAAAGCACAAGGATGGTTCAATTATGTATTTACCTGCCCTATTCATTTTCACATCACCGCAGAATTGTTTGTCATACGGATGATCCTTGATATTAGCTTATGTTATGCTAAATATCAGAGTGAACTTGAGGACAAGAAGAAGAAAAAGCAATGACCTTGTTGGATCCAGGTCTGAGGAGAACCTTGGGCACGCTCTCTGCCCACTTGAACAACAATCGGATGAAGCCTTCATCGGCGTTTCGCTTCTCCAGTCACAGACCAGTGAAATCAGCACCGTGTCCCCGGTAAACACACACCTCTTCCTCTCAGAACAATAGTGTCAGTCATGCAGGCCAAAGACACACAGGGAGTGCCCCATCATGGGCATTAGCTATGGGGATCGGTTGCTTCAAACAGGAGACGTGGGTCTTGTTTTCGGGCGTAACAACTGCAGATGAATACCTTTGAAGCTTTTTTTTTCTGTTTATTAGCTGGATTTCCTTTTGAAACTGGTGCATAGGGACAAAAATGTACATGGACAGAATAAGTAGTCTGGATTGCCATATTATCAAACTTTCCACTCTATTTTCATGCATTTAAATAATTTCCAGACATGCATTATGGTTGAATCTTATTTTTATCATAGGTTTTAGCACTTTCAATGAGAGTGGAAAGCATTTTCCCCCTCTTCATTTCATTTCACTTTATGACACATGCTTTGGCATCCCATTTTACCATCTCTGGGGGAAGAAATTAAATCAACTCTCAAAGCATGACACAAAGTAGCAATGAAAGCCTCATATTAGGCAGATCTTCCTGGCAGATCAGTTTTATATTCCACTTGGTTTCGTCTGCTCCTGCTGTTTTGATATGTTCTCACCCTGAAAACAGAGATTGAAAACCACCCTTTCATTCTCCTTGACATAAATCCAGGGACATTAACATCAACAAGGACACTTTTGGAACTTAGCAGAACTAAAATTTACCTGTGCTCCATATTTTTTTTTCACATTTACATAGACAAAAGAGTTGTAAAATGGAATAAAGTCCAATGACCAATAGTGTTTGAGAATCAGACAGCAATGAAAGAGAACCAGAGCTGCATAAACCACTTTGATGTTCGCCTCCCAGCTATTTTCTTTGGCCACATGTGTATAGTTTTCAGAGGACATGTTTATCTTTGATGTTGTGACAGGACTGGAATTCTCTCGTGTGTGCTGATTTGAACAGGAAACTGTGAATCTCTCTAATGCACACAAACAACGTGCACAGTTTTACTCTCTGCATCCAGTTCTCTAAAATAACAGCTTTGACACGATTTGCACCAGGTTGCTGGTAACTCGAGAGCAGCTGCCTCCAGCACAGAGCGCTGAGGAATCCCACGGCAATGAAAGGGTGGCAGTCAGAGAACCCCTTCACATGGAGGTAAAAATGGACCGAATGGGTGGTAGAGGAGGCCCACACTTGGCCTGGGCCCCTTGTATGATACATCCAGGCCATCTGGTTAGGGTAAAAGTTGCTGACAGGGAAGCCCATTGTTTTTGCCAGAGTAAAGGACAGTATTCACCACATGTTCCTCGCAGTGGAGATGGAGTGAGCCGGGATTTGCGGTGGCAGTGGTGAAGTCCTCCTCCCAACTTGTAGTCACAGAAGTAGTCTGGCCTCCATTAACATCTGTCAGCCATTGACTCGCTAGTCCAGGCTCCTCCCTCAGATCCTGGCAATTCTACATGCCCTTTGACCTTCTTCTGAAGAAAGAAAAACTGTGACTTTCAGTCGATAACCAGCAGAAAGCGCAGTTCTTTGACGACTACCTCAAAAGGATAGATCTGTCTTCATGGCTGTATGTGGACGAATAGTGTTCTCATTCAGCGCATGTTGGTTTACAGTCCAGAAATGACTCGGGGCAATTTGAAAATTGCAACTATAGGGGTTCTGTGAGGCTTCCGGACCTCATTTAATGCTCAAAGAGACCATACGGAGAAGATTTCACCACATTTATCAGACTCTGTTTAAACAATTCTACATTGACTGGAGTAAAGTTATTCCACATCTGTCTTTTCACACATGGACCACACAGCAGGACAGTTTATTCATCAGACATTTCACAAATGGTGTCCTGAGGTTTGCAGTGAGAGATGGGGCATGAAGTCCTTATGAGTCTATGGGACGAGGTCATCGACAATAGCCAGCATCACCAGAAGCTTCAGAATCACATCATCTCTTGTGCATCTGTGCTCTCCTCCTGACCAGCCACACATCACCAATCCAGTCATTCTTCACGCGCTGCTCTGGAGTGTCCTCGCCTGTATTTGTACAAAAAGTTCATCCCTAATTAGGATTTCTAAAACAGCGGTATTAAAATGCAGACATCTGCTCATCTGGCGAAAGTCATAGTAAAGTAAAGAGTACATTTATACAATTTCACAAATTCTATACATAATCCTCAGAATAAAATTTGAGAATATTGCCATAATCACTGCTGATAAGCAGGAGCTTGTGGAAATGTTTATTTGTTTGACCTTCAGGTTACAACTTAGAGCTTGTAGTACTCTGACGGAAGTTAATTTCTTTTTCTGGCACTTACATAAACTTGCAATATGCAAGATTTCTTTTTTGTTAATCAGTCGGTTTAATGTGTGTGCATCTGCGGTTTGGAAAATCAAGGCTGTAATCAACCTTGTGGCCACCCCTGGAATTCAGGCCAGCAGCACAGACTGAAGGACACAGACCAGAGCCCTCATCCCTCTCTGAGACCTCAGGTCTCCCCACTGTCCCTCCCACATTCCCTCCCAGCTTCAACAAGCCCTGCAGGCCGGCCTCCCTCCTCGCATCAATTACAGCCAATCCCCTGCAGCGCTGGCTCTCGCCTCTGTGACCCAGAGGGGGTGAGTGAGTCATGGAGGTCAGAGGTGGCTCTCCACACTGCTACCAACGGCACCTCTCAGAAGTCTGTGTAGCAGAAGCCCTGCGGGGACACACCCACATGACCCTTGGACAGTGGGGGGGGGGAGCAGGGATCTCTCCGCCCCCCCCCCCCAACAATGGTTTGTTCAATCATTCTAATCTAGTGGGCTGTTTATTCCATTGTAATCATTTTGAATTTGGTTTTATGTTTTTGACATCCTTACATATTCGAATGACCAAACCATATATTTTTTTCTCTTGTTGCCGTTGTTCAAGCACTTAGCGCAGTTGTAGGATCTGCTTTAATGCCCTGAACAAAATTGAATTTGTGACCATTAAAAGCAATGGTTAATGGGATAAAAGCATTTAAACACATCAGCTACTTGGAAAATACAGGAATGGCATAGGGCATAATGTCCTTAAATTCATTTTACAGTAAAAGAGATGCTGGAGCAATTTTTTGCATCACTTTTTCCAGTTTCAAGAAGACGCAGAACAATTGATTTTGAAATCAATTATAGTGATTCAGTGGTAAATCTTATGGTGAAAGGTAGCGGTGCACAATCAACCGGATTGAATGGGAAGCCAATGAGTCAGGTCGCTTTGTTGATCACAAAGGTTTGACGTGGAACTTTGCTTCACGGAGCACAACTGTATTTCTGTCATGGTACCCAGACCTGGCTATGTCAGACCCAGACATATTATCTCTAATGGAAGAGTCTGAGAGAGAGAGAGAGAGAGAGAGAGAGAGAGAGAGAGAGAGAGAGAGAGAGAGAGAGAGAGAGAGAGAGAGAGAGAGAGATTCATTGATTAACTGGAAGAGGTCCTCCACTCCTCCCTTTCGTGTTCAGACACATGGGGTAATAAGGACCACTCTCCTCTGCTGCCATCTCCCCCCATTCTCTCATCTCTGCTCACCCCCCTCTTGAAAAGCCTTTTAATCAGCCCCGGGGGGAATACATGGTTATGATATGAAAGGAAAGGAGGGGAAGGCAGAGGGAGAAAAGGGATACAAGGTGAGGGGAGTCCATTAGTGTAGTAGACACAATAGTTATATATAAACAAAGAACTGCACAGATCAGAAAGCAATTGATACACTCCCAGTGCTTTTTCTTATTCTCCTTTGCTAAGGAGTGTTTTAGCAAGATCGCGGGTACAAGCGGCCGAAATGGGCTTCCTTCGCAGAGTGGCTGGGCTCTCCCTCAGAGATAGGGTGAGAAGCTCTGCCATCCGGGAGGAGTTCGGAGTAGAGCCGCTGCTCCTCCGCGTCAAAGAGGAGCTAGATGAGGTGGCTCGGGCATCTAGTTAGGATGCCTCCCGGACGCCTCCCTGGTGAGGTGTTCAGGGCACGTCCCACCGGTACGAGGCCCCCGGGAAGACCCAGGACACGCTGGAGAGGCTATGTCTCTCGGCTGGCCTGGGAACGCCTGGGGATCCCCCCGGAGGAGCTGGTCGAAGTAGCTGGGGAGAGGGAAGTCTGGGCCTCCCTGCTTAGGCTGCTGCCCCCGCGACCCGACCCCGGAGAAGCGGGAGAAAATGAATGGATGGATGGATGTTTTAGCAGGAACAATTTGAAAAGTATTTAGTAAATTTATTTAATTTATTATTCATTTATTTGGAATTCTGAGATTAAATCAAGATTCTTATATAATGTTAAGATGATAGCCAAAACTATTATTAAATCCAAAATTTACTATGAAAATTAGTCAATATTAAAACAACAATTATGAGTAGAGTGTCAGAAAGTAGGCATTAAATAACATTTAATTCATTGTGTTTAAATGTCAGAATTCTGAGATTAAATTCAGAATATTTCTAAACCACAAAAACCTTTCAATTTCTCCTCCCCTTAACGTGCAGTCCTGCACAGGTCAGCACGTCTTAACTGATATCGTTCCAAAATTACAGGGCCCCATCACACAGGACTGTTTCTCCTCGACCGTGACCATTTTCCACTGTTTATTTAGTTTCTGTTTTCTTTTCCATAAAGAAGGCTGCCAATCTGGGAGAGCCAGACCAGCTTTATCAAATCTACCATCTATGTCTCTGAAATCATATCCATGACTTCTTCTCATGTTGATTTTTCCCTTTTTTTAAACTGTCAGCACCTCACCCAGTGGACTGGCCCCTTATTTTCTGATCTCCGAAGAGATAATGAAAGAAAAGAAAAGTTTGGGCACAGCATAAGAAAATGCCATTTGTGTGAAACACTGTTTTTATATGTGTCTTCTGGGTATGATGCCAACTAGTCTCTAAAAATTTAAACAGAATGTTTTGTGCAGTTTTTGTGTGAGCCACATTCTAAATGAGTGAAAACAAGTTCTCAGGAAGTGCCAGAGGTCAAACATTGTATTCCACGAAAGTTGAACAGTAGCGCCCCCACGTGGTTAATTTAGAATGACTGTGGGAATAAAAACAACATCTTGCTAGTGTCGTATAAAAATGACTTTGGTTAAATTATCTTTTATAGAATTATGTCTACAATAGCCTGAAACCGTCAATGAAAAAGATGACTTGTATGCCGTCAATAACTCCTGTTCAGAAAGAAAATAAATTGCAAACTAGACAAATTTGACGAGCTAAAATTAAAGAGCCGCAAGAGCAGTAGGACAAATAATCCAGAATGTCTGCACCATCCATCATTTTTCAAATAAAATATTGTCCTGAAAACCAAAAGAAATAAAGCATCCAACAGAACATTTCAAAACGAGCCAGACTTCTAATTACTTCCACGTGTGTCCGCAGCGGGGCGCCACAAAATCTGCCTGGAGAGATACTTCATTTTTGTACCGACAATACGTTGTTTGATTGGTTGAATCAGGGGGCTGGACAATAAGAGTACTACCAATGGGAACTCGGAATTGTGATTTGATCCGCTATTGGTTTAACGCTGATGTCAATCAAGGTGCGGAGGGGTCTGGAAGCAGAGAGGCACCAGTCGGTTGTTTTTCTCTGTGAGGGACAGAGCTCCGCTTCCTTAGCTCGTATTGCCACACACACACACACACACACACACACACACACACACACACACACACACACACACAGAGTTTACTTAAAATTTAAATTGATAAATGGGACCAAATAACTTCCTTTATTGTTTACGTTTACTTACATAAATAAATACATAGATGGTAATTATTTTGATTGCGCAAATTTATCCAATCATGCATATCGTATTTGTTAAATCTTAAATATAAACGTGATACATTCATTATTTAAAAAAATATTATTTACAAAATATATATTACGAAATATTTTATGTTTAGGTAATATTTACTAGCTATGTACATTTTTTGTATAACAAATTATTAGAAACAATTTTCAATTAATTATAATACAAATAAGAATTTTCCAAAAGCAATCTAGCTATTGTCAAATTAGATGAGAAATATTAGCAGTAGCTTTTTTGTGCTCAATTATTATATTTAACATACAAATATTGAGTGTGTGCATTGTTAAATAAAACGTTCCAAATAAACACATATATGCTACAGTATATTTTTCTCAATCATTTTATTTATAAAGAGTCTGGCTCAGTGTTTCTCTGTCTAAAAAATACTATAGCTAAAAAAAGAAAAAGAAACACATTTAAAATAACTTGAAAATATATTTGATCAAGTAAATTCTCAAATAGTTTCATAAAAAATAAATACTTAAATAATAGTTGAGATATGTGTAATGAGACTTGTTTAATATTTTAATCACAAATATAACCTGTTAATCCAAAATAAAAAAGGAAAACGTCGGGAAATAGTCCCCCTGACAGTCGCCTCGAATTTCCCGTCACCCTTTGCGGGATATAAATCTGTACGCATGCGCATTATCCCCCACATATCATATGTAATTCCACCAATCAGCGTTGTCCGCAGCTGACCATGTGGAGCTGATTTAAGAGCTCTCCGCGATAAATCTGTCAGAACTCCACAAAGTTGATTTAAATGTGTTTCGTATCGTTATGAAAATACCTGTGGATTACTCATATGACTGTACATTGGCATAAGATCACTTCGTGGTACCTCTTCACTTTTGCCACCAAAGCGAACTAAAATGGAACGTTTAGCGATCGGATTTTGTGAGTGTGAGTTAGTCTGGATTTTTTT